>NDFZ01004409.1:0-12108 GCA_002192655.3 Mamestra configurata
CCATAGCATTCACATCTCGCATAGTCGCAATCACATTCCAATCGATCAGATTTAAATCAATGTATAATATCTTTATGTGCATTATGTCCTCATGGGATAATTTTGGACATCGACGCGGGCAAAGGCGTGCGTAACAACAAAACAACACAAGATATTCACAGTGAAATGAAATTGGATAATTACGCAAAAAACTTCCATGTCAAAAACACTATTGGTAACACAATTAAATCATTTAATTAACACATCTACTAATTTAAAAGCAAAGAATATCCTAATATTGGTTAACCAATCGACCTAATTTAGTTGGATCAAATAATGAATATTATTGTTTGCTCACCAAACCAGATAGTAAATTTAGCACGTATGGTATTGAAATATTGTAATGCCGGGTGCAGATCAAGGGAACGAGCGAATTAACGCTTAGGTCGAAAAAGTACTGCAGTGCCATTCTGCAGTGCGATTCACTTCACTCCACCTAAGTTTACACGGTGAGAATTCCACAGCCGGCCTATTCTGTCAACATCTCACCGTATCTACTAAGATAAAGTGAGCATGAAGTGAACTGTCATTCCATCTTGTAAGTATGAAATGACAGTTCACTTCATGTTCACCAAACTGTCTTTATGTGCATTTGCAACATTCTAAAAGTGCTGATTGTCAGCCTAGATACATAGATTTATTTTTGTACAGTACAACTAATTACAATAACCTAAAAAAAATGAAAGGGTGAAACAATAAAAGCAATATTTTACAGGTCTGAAAACAGAATCAGTCAATTGAATCGCCTTCTGCCTGGCAAACGAAGCTGTACGAATTATACAAAAATCTTCCGTTACTGAGTGCCTGACAGACAACGCGCAGCCGAAACTAATGAGTCTGAGAGCGAGTGAGCGCGCATGCGGGGATTTCCACCCGTTAAGGTGGAAGCGCCAGGGTAAACCGCTAAATTCAAATTTTCTTATGTTTTTTGCAATTTGCAAGTCAGTGTCGGGCTGTATGTTAAATAAATTATGATTCGCGACCGTAACATGTATTTATTTAAATTCATCAATACAACCCTCTAAGTTCATTTCACTCGATTGAATAGTTATGTCATAAAAAAGTCATTCAATCGAATTACATGAATAATACAACCTATATTGATGATTTTAATTATTATAACTCTTTTTTTTTTGCTGACGATACGTCCTTAATTTTTAAGATAGATAGACGTTCTACAAGTTTTGACGACGTAAATAATGCGCTACTTAGTATTAAATGGGAAAAAAACTAAGTGCATCAGATTTGCTTTACCGAATGTCAAAAGTAATACTTGCGACATAGTATTGGACAAAGAGAAACTTGAATTCGTCGAAGACACGGTTTTCCTAGGGATCACGATTGACTCAAGGCTACAATGGAGTCCTCATTTAACATCTCTTGCAGGACGGCTAAGTTCAGCAGCATATGCTGCCAGAAAAATCCGTCAATTTACTGATATAGATACCGCGAGGCTGGTTTATTTTAGTTACTTTCATAGTATAATGTCTTACGGTATCTTATTATGGGGACGAGCTGCAGACATCGAGTCTATATTTATTCTGCAGAAAAGAGCCATCAGAGCCATATACCATCTTGGTCGGCGCGATTCCCTAAGGGAACTGTTTAAGGATATTAACATCATGACGGTACCTTGTCAATACATATACGAAAACATTATGTATGTTCGGAAAAATATTCATCTTTTTAATAAGATTAGTGATAGGCATAATTTTAATACTAGAAATAGGAATAAATTAGATCAACCCCGATTCAGATTGGCTAAAGTACACACTTCTTTTATGGGATATTGTATTAAGTTTTATAATAAAATACCACGTGAGATTCTCGAACTGAATGAGAAAAAATTTAAAACATGCATAAAACGCACTCTATGTAGACAGGCATATTATAAACTGGAAGATTATATCCTTGATAAAAATGCTTGGCTAAATGCCGGTCCTGCTCCACAGCCTCAGCCGCTTGGTTCCACTAGTTAGGTTTTATATTTGGAAGAGATGCTCACCCTCTTTTATGTCTAATAATAATACTATTCCGCATAATCTTATATTATGTTTGGAATAAACTTTTCTTTTTCTGTATTTTCAGATTGATATTCATAGTTTTATATAATTTAGAAGCAATTTTTATTTCAAGTTCTGTAAATGTGAGAACCCTGGACCATTATGTTAATAGATAGTTTCCTTGTTTGACATGAAATAGCAGGGGCAGTTGAGGGTGTGTCATGCTCACTCCAATGTCTCGCTGATGGTGGCGCGTGTATCGGATCATTCAGTTCCCTTCAAAATGGTTGAGCTGAATGGTGCTGATGCACGCGTCATGTTCGTGAACGGGCGCCGTCAGTGGAGACTGGTCATCCCTTGGTTGCCACTGCCTCATTTTAATATTTCATACTATAAATTGTTTTTTTTCNGCACGCGTCATGTTCGTGAACGGGCGCCGTCAGTGGAGACTGGTCATCCCTTGGTTGCCACTGCCTCATTTTAATATTTCATACCATAAATTGTTTTTTTTCTTTCTTTACATTGTTCTCATATATAGAAGCAACAAGGTTTATGTAACCAGGATTTTTGTAAACATAAAATGATTTATAAGAGTGTCCGTGGAGTTTCTTGCACGTTCTTCTCCATAGAGATCTACGCTTTGGAACGTGCAAATAGCTTCATGTTTTTGACGGACTGACTTTGATAATTCAAAAGTACCTGATTGCAATAAATGCTTTGACTTTGACTTTGACTTCAGTAAAGCCATATTTGTTACGGTCGCCAATCGTATTTTATCAACATACAACTTGACACTGACCTGCAAAATGCAAAAAACGCATGAAAATTTGAATTTCCCAGGCAAAATTGTTCGAAAGAGTCACCGCGGCCCTGGAACGCAAAGGGCTTTAGAAGGAACGCGGATGGGTTTTAGTCAATAAGAGTCTGACACGCCCTCTCGCTCCACCCAGAGCAGAAGAAGTCATTTAATGATTTTACATCCTTAAAAAAAAAAGCCCTGGCGCTTTCACCTTAACGTTCGTTCGCTTAGTCTATACCCAACACGTACTATCAATACTAATCAATATAATTATATAAAATTCTTCCGTTACTGACTGACTGACTGACTGACAGACAACGCACAGCCGAAACTACTGGTCATGGAAAGCTGAAATTTGGCATGTGGGATGTTCCGAAATTCCTACGGGAACGGGAAGAAACGGATTATGCACGCACGAAATTGCAGGCAAAATCTACTAATGTTTTATAGTTGACTGGCTGTCTGTTTGTAACCTTCTCACGTCTTAACGGCTGATCCGATTTAGATGGAACGTGGTACTCGGATCCTAGGTTAGGATACTTTTTATTCCGGGATAATTTCCAACATACACGCGTGTGAAACTGTAGCGGCATCAATGCCGCCACATGAAAAACTAAGAAGCGAAATTTGTACGACACCAAAAAGAACCGCAACGCCCTCTACGACGAACTAACTACGAAATCCTGCATCGCGTAAGCAAGTTCTCCGTACGATTTGAACATGTACAACAATCTGAATATCGGGCAGTTGCCCACCAGACATAATAACCGTCTGGCAGGAGGATCCTCCCATTTCCAGTGGAGGTGTGCGGGACTTTACTCTCTGTACCGCATACCTCTGTACTGGTGACCCTCGACAAAGAACGTCAGCGTAGCCTTCGTGCAGCCATCTTATCATGACGTCGTCATCACTCCTCATCCTGACCTCAAGCTCTCGAGCAGTTAGTTATACAGCCAGCCAGTACCCACGGCTTCTACGGGTATCCTGACCACCAGCATGCAGCTGACGCGCATTCCTAGTCAGCATTCTAAGCCTCTCATCATCCTCAACCTCATCAGTGACCTTGATAAGCACACTGCACCTTCGGCTAGTCACATGAAGAGTCACGAAGAACCTCTCCTGGTCGACCCCAAGCAGCCACGTCAATACGTCGCACAGCTCCGACCCACTGGAGCCAGCAGCACCACTCCGAGTCTCTGTACCGCATACCTCTATAAAACCACCGAAATTATAAACCCACACGTATAAACCCACACGTATGAACTGTAACCGCTTTGAAAATAAATGGCTGTTTTATATTATTATGCTCTGGAGTGTAATTAATGAGCATTACGTAAACAAGCAGTGTAGGTGCAATAACAATAAAATTGTTCAACCTTGTAAAATATATCAACGGTCTTCCTATGTAAAATGCACAAAACCCACAAAAAGTTTCTAACTTTATTGCGGCTCGGAAGACTCTGAATTACTCTGAAAGTCGCTGCATAGTAGCAAATTCATGTGACAGCGGGGATGAGGGTTCTGGGCAGTGAAAAGCAAACTTTACTGACATCATGAAATTTGAATCCACCTGTACTACGTACAGCTTTTTTTTTCCTTAGCCTATTGTGTCCCACTGCTGGGCAAAGGCCTCCCCCATATCATCACAATCTCCCCCCCACACAATCCCATCCCAGACTATCTTTTCTTGCGCCACCTCGAACCAGCCTTCGCGGTGTGCATCCAGATCATCTCGCCACCGCTTTCTGGGCCGGCCTCGGCGACGCCGTCCACCCTCTGCGGAGCTTGCCTGCTTGAATTTATATTTGTTGCTAATAACTCCAAAATGCATTAAAATGGATAACATCTGCATTTGAATGCATTTTTTTGTAATCTTCAAACTAAATAACTAAACGTGACATTGGCTAAATGCAAAAACCATGCTTAAACTTAAACTTCTTTTTCTAAACTATAGCTACATAACTTTTTTTTTTGTAGGTTTGGAAATCATCAAATGACTTCTTCCGACTCTTACTGACTAAAACCCATCCGTGTTCCTCCTAAGCCTTTTTACGTTTCTGGCAGGCTCTGGCCTTAACGGGCCTCGGCTTATATGCTGACATCTCTTTAAGACGCGCGTGGATTACAGCGCGCCGTTGACCCGGGCCTAGTTGTGACAGCGAACCACGCTCGTCGTCCGCAGGCTCGAGCTACCTAACTTAAGGTGTGTATTTTTTTGTTAAAAGAACCTGTGATTATTGTAGCGTATTTCACTATCATTCTCTTGCCCATATTAAATGCCTGAATTTATTTGGGGACCGCACAACATGTCTCCTTCTTCTATACTTCTCTATTAATCGTCATCTCAGCGTCCACCCCCTTTCAAACCATGCCATCATTATTGCAGTCCATCTATCTTTTCTTTGGCATTCCCATTGAGCATCATAAATAGGGTGAGGCAATACTTAACATCTGGACATATTGCAGCCGCTTATGGGATGGCTCAGCAAAATACCAGTTTGCAACATTGGACTCGGTAGAACGCAGAGCAAAAATGCTGATGGCTAAGCTTCACAGCCTGGTTCAAGTGTCGAAGTGTTGCTTGCCTGTCGGTCTTTTACAGACTGTACTTCGGAAAGTGTGTGCAGGAACTATACGACCTGAGCCCATCATCGTATTTTTACTACCGGAATACCAGACGTACTGTTAGGTAGGTACCATCCGCAATTGTTCGATATCCCGACTAGTCGTACTCAGCGCTTCTCCTGCACATTTATTATCCGCACAGCCAAAGTGTGGATTTCTTTTCCACCTTCTGTTTTCCGATCCACATAATATAACCCGTCTGCCTTCAAAGCATGAGTGAATAGGCATCTTTAGGGCACGCTCGCTCCATCATAGACCTCATCCATCGCTTTCCATCAGGCGTGATCGAGGTCAAGGGCGAGCCCATTCCTAATTGAATGAATAAAATGACATGTTAAAGCAATTAACGCCTCAATTCCTCAAGGCAGCTTCATAGGATGCCTCTTATTTTTAATTTATGTTAATGACCTACCTAAGACCATTGAAAAGCCATGTGTCTTATTTGCGGACGACTGACCCTTCCCTGCATATATATATTTTAGAGACATGCAAATTTATACGGAAACATCAGGAATTTTATTCAAAACGTGGAGACACTCAGACACGCTATCTACCCAGACACCAATCTAGGCTAAACTTACCAAGTTCTCGATTAAAAATGCACTCTAAAAGTCCCTACTTAATGTCCATTAAATTATATAATAAACTACCCGCATTCATTAAAAAAGAAGAGAAAATTAACATATTTTTAAGAAAAGTTACTACTTAAAATTTTACTCAATAAAAGCTACTACTCGGTAAACGAATTTCTAAGTGATAGACTAATAAAGTCATAACTCTTAACTTAAGTACCTATTCATGTCTTTAAATTTTATTTGATTTGTTAATTCTATTTACATCTTTCAATAGATAACTATATTAAGAGTTTCCTAAGTAATTTTACATTATCATGAAATGCTTCCTCTCTCCTAACCTAGATACTTATCTTCCTGTGCCCGACAGGGTCCATATGAACCTATTCGTTATTTTACCACATAAGAATGCATGTGAAATGCAATAAAAGTATGGAGTATGGAGTAATTAAAATTAAAATAATCCTCATTAGTACTCAAAACGTTGTGTCAAGCGTGTTTGTTTACCAAAACGAAACTCCACTGTACGTAATCTTGCAAAGTGAATCCTTTTGGCGGATCTGTTTAAAGTTTTCAGTCACGTATTGCGACAAAATGGCCGCGATTCAAGCACGTGTGGGCATGGATAAAGATAAAGAAGTTTCAAACTGAGTTTTCAATGCGGATTTCTATTAACTTGAAGGTTACTAAAGCTAATTGTAGAAAACAAACTATCTAGCGCACCGAAATGCATCTATTCATTCGTTTAATTGATATTAATATTAATCACAACATGATTTAAAAATACATACTAGTACGACGAACGTAAAGTCGGCGGACTCACGCGCAACGGGCTCCAAACGAATCATATTATATTTTGTAACATGTTACTTTAAAATCATAATATACTTATTTTAGGAAGTGGTGACGGGCGGGCGTTTTGGGGGACTGTCTTTATATAGAACTTTGACGTTCAAAAAGTGCTGGCACTCAGCCTAATTTGAATAAATGATTTTGATTTCGATTTCGATTTTGATTTTGATTTTGATTTTGATTTTGATTTTGATTTTGATTTTGATTTTGATTTTGATTTTACTGGAATCTATAATTGAATGAAACCTTTTTCATCCGAAAATTAACGGTGCAATTTTTATAACTTTGCCACGAGTTCCGCCCTAATATTCTAGAAAGCATGAGTATTTTATTATTGTTTATGTGTGTATTTGTGTGTATATTTTTGCAAAGCCAATGAAACTTTGCCCTATATAAACTTGCCAATAAGATACATTTCTCAGAAAGGAAACGATCTCTAACTTACAGTGGCCTAGCGTGACTTACCCGTACAAGAAGCTAGGCATCTCGTTAGTAGTAAGAAGTGGTTGTAGTTTAGGAACTGTCTTAGAACTCCTCGTCTGAGCCTCTTATACATTTGTGTGCATGAAATATTAAATAGGTGAATTAATAAATAAATTATCTTGCCAATCAGGCATTATATACTTGGTGAAGCTGAAATCTGTTCCTCGGAAAGCACGTCAAGCCGTTGGTCCTGGCTGTCATTTTTAGATCGTTGACAGTCGTTACGGATAGTCAGAAACCAGCTCCTGAGCAACGATGAGGATTTGATAGGAGGAGTGACGATCTTGACAGGGCTGGTAGCAGTTCGATAAGAGCTATCAAGACTTGAAATGAATGGTGTGCGATTGGAGAGGCCTGGAAATGATGAAAGTCTACCTACATATATTAACTCCTCACTTATAGCACGGAGCCACACAACGTATGTTGTATGACATGTAATCGTCTTAAAGTATACGGCAGTTTGGGACTGAAAAAATTTGTGTATGATCCCATTGTACAATATGAGGTTTAACAGTCCAGTTTTTTTTTTAAGGCTGATCAAAATCTTATTATAAGTGATTATTAACTTAACTAATTAAGCTTTGACAAAGCTATAAAGGAACAGAGGCTTTGTCAGGGAAATCTACTCCTTAGCTGTATGTCGACATGTGTATTCTGCCCGTCTTAACCTACGGTGCTCAGACCTGGTCACTTACCGAGTTCCGACTTGGTAAAGTGCCACAGTAATTGTAAGGTTTAAGTCTGGAACAAATAAATATTGTTTATTATTGTTTGTTTATAACCGCTGAATTTAACTCCAAAAAATCCTGCCGGAACCCAACAAAACCTGAATACCATCAACCATTTTAACACGAAAACATTTGTCAAAATCAGATTCTCAGAAGATCCGCCATGTTTGTTTACAAAGTAGGGCCAGTAAAATAAAAAAACACACTATACGGGCGAGTCTCTCGTTGCGGATTTACACTTTCGAGTGGGTTACTAAGTTCCTTTCTGATTTATTTATTAGATTAACGGACTTTCATTAGGTAAATGGTTATCCCGTTTTCTGAGGTATTGAAGTGTACATACATATTTGTTAAATGAACCTACAATTTCAGATGAATGCAGAAAAAAGAAAGAAAACTGGTGTATAGGCGTCAAGTATGGCGCATACCATAAATAAAATATACATAAAAAACCGGCCAAGTGTGTGTCGGTCTCACGCATGAAGGGTTCAGTACCATCGCCATTATTATAATTTACTATTATGCCGCTAAGATCGAGCAAATAACACGTCTCTTACATGAGAACCCCCTTTAATTTTTTAATATACAATTTTTTTAGTGAATATAGCAATACATACTCTGTGAGCATTTTAAGCGTCTACCTGTTACCGTAATTAAGATCGAGCACAAAACAAAAAAAAACACGTTTCTAGTAGGGAAGCCCCTTTATTTTTTTATTACTTTGTTTTTATAGTGGTTACACACTGTGAAAATCTTCCAATAACGGTTCATGACTTACAGCTCGCTGACAGACAGACGGACGGACGGACAGCGGAGGCTCAGTAATAGGGTCCTGTTGGTCTTTGGCACGGAACCCTAAAAAGGACCAAATTTGTGACTTATACAGGTTGGGAAACTATGTGTCACATCTGCGCAAAACGGCCATAGCCCAGCATAGTGCTGGGACTCATGTGCGAGACAAAGCCAATGCGCTGATTTTCAGCGACAGCCAACGTTGACTGGATTTGTTTTTTAGTAGACAGAAGATTGATTTTGCTGAGTCTCTGAACTAAGGTGGTGGATATAGAGGTATGTGGTACAGAGAGTAAAGTCCCGCAAACCTCCATTGAAAAGGGAGGATCCTCCGACCGCACGGTTGTTGTGTCCGGTGGGCAACTGCTCGATAGTTTTATTCGGACTGTTGTATATGTTCAAATCGCACGGAGAACTTTGCTTGCACGATGCAGGATTTCATTGGAACAGGATAGATGGCGTTGCGGTTTGTTTTGTTGCTGTACGAATTTTGCTTCTTAGTTTTTCATGTGGCGGCGTTGATGCCGCTACAGTAGGTAATTAATTCATTATTTAATACAAAAAAGTTGTCCATATTTAATAAATATTACCTCTTTCTTTAAAATGAAAATGGAAATTATTATCTAGGAAGTAATTTCCATTACAGATTTTCTTTCTATGTTACAGCAATGAACGATCGCTTCTTCGAAAAAAATAAATTCTTATGACAAAAAAATACAGTGAAATTGAGAGCTATTTTTCATTCCATAAAATATACGATAAGACATTTAACATGAAAGGCCCTTTATAACCCAGTATAATAACTGATTTTCCACCCTTTAATGAACGATAAAATAAAAATTATAAAACAAAGTCACTTTAATTCGTGCCTGACTCGCAAACACATTTTGGAGGATCGATTTAAAAAGCCATTATGTTATAACCCCAGCGTCAGTCAACTGAGTTGCTGTGGTAGTGTTGTGACACCCAATATCGAAAGAATTTTTTTCTATAGCTAATTATCGCTTATTTCGTTTAGCGTGCTTTGTTCAACTTATGACTCAGAAATGTTTGTAAGTCACTTAATCAATGAAACTATAGGTTATCGACTGCAATTTAATTACATCCCCCAACAAGGATAATCGCGTAAGAAGTGGTACAAGAAGTAGTAAGAATCTTCGATTAACGACTGAACTGTTCTGTCATCAATCGACTATTGGCTGATTTGTGTGATATTATCCTAAGGCGTTCCTAGAAATGAAACAACGTAGAATTTATTCTTATTTCGAGACTTGGTTACCAACGTGTAAATAAGATCTTATATCCGGAAACAACGTTTATTTAAATCCATATTAATGCCAAGCACGTCTTTCCTCCAATCCACAAGCTGCAGCAAGTTCAAAAAGTGCTTCAAAAACTTTAGTCGTGCACGAAAAGTGCGAAGTTGCTGGCTTTCTGGCAGATTGCCAGTTACATACGTACAAGTGGCCAGGCAAGCCGTTTCTATCACTTGATTGTAAACTCGCTCGGAATGTTAAGCAACTGTTACAGAAGCTGATTTGGTAACTTAGATTGGGTTCAAGTTTTTAAATAAAAATCTATGAGCTTGAACCGATTTGAAATTGTTTTGGCTTTTGTTGTGGTTGTGTTATTTTGTTGGACAGAGATATTCTCGATTTCAATGAACTCAAATCTAATGTAAGCTTGGCTACCAGCCAAATACAAACAGACAAACTTTAGGCGATAAATATTGTATGAATACTAACGTATTTGGGCATTCCATTAATTCTACCTTGTCGCATTGTTTGAAAAAAGAAAAAACAGAAATACTGTATGTGTTAAACCATCTTATGCTCTAAACGGGGTCGAAGCCCGAGGGGTTAATAATTACAGAAAAAATAACAAAATAACTGTCTTAATGAAAAAAAGAGCTTACCCAAAACTATCGATAAAATTCAAGCCCAACACTACTGCGGACTAAGTCGGATGAAAGTTGGCTCGCATGCGTCGAGACGGAACCCTAATTATGTCTTCAATCAACGTCACCGTGATCTCGTGGCGGACCCGGGATTATTCTATTAAATTCCTATTATGATAATATTATTATTATTGCCTGTTTTGTTTTGATTCACTTACAAATTGAACTTTGTGCCAGTTTCGACTGAACTTCATTGAAAAGTATCAAGGAAATCCTGGCACTAATCCATTTCTGAAGAAAATGATTGTGATCGCGTATAAATAAGTTCAAAGTTAGTAAATCCTGCCGTACACAAGGTGACTGGTAATTGAGTACGTAGAAACTTCAAACGAAACCTAAAAAGTTCGATTACTCGAAAACAACCCAATTCGATGACACGGTCAGCGCAGTGGTTGAGCGATTAACTGCTGCGCTGCGTATCGCGGGATCGATTCCCGCACGGAACAAATATTTTTATGACCTACAGATAGTTGTTCCGGGTCTGGCTGTTTGTGTCATCATATCAGCCGAAAGACGTCCACTGCTGGACTTAGGCCTCCTCCAAGTGTCGCCACAACAACCGGTCCTTTGCGTCTCGTATCTATCGGCTACCCGCGACCCTCACCAGGTCATCAGTCCATCTTGTGGGAAGCCTTCCAACGCTGCGTCTTCCGGTACGCGGTCGCCACTCCGGAACTTTTCGGCCCCATCGACCATCTGTTCAGCGAGCACTGTGCCCTGCCCACTGCCACTTCAGTTTGGTAATCCTTCGGGCTATGTCGGTAACCTTGGTTCTCTTGCGGATATCGTCATTCCTGATTCGATCACGCAAGGAAACTCCGAGCATTGCCCTCTCCATTGCTCTTTGGGTGACTTTAAGCACATGAGTAGATAAACGGAACAGAGGCTAAGCTTCTTAAGAACGTGCAAAATTATTACCTATTTTGGTAGGGTTGTCACAATAGGATAAGAGAAATTAAATAAATCATTTGTTAAATAGTTTTATATTATTCAGTATGATAGAATACTTTACAGATTAATGACTCTAATAATTTTCTTTTTACAATGTTTGTTTTTTAATAATTTATTGTTTCTTTTAATGGTGTGATAAATTCTGAATCGAACATATAGTTTTTTCAAGTAATCTAACGGGAAACACTCACATGGCATATCAAATTTACAATCTTTAATACGTTTAAGTATTTCGTTGCCAACATTGACAATATTTATTTCAAGATCGAAATATTCGCGAAACTTTTGCTCAAGCAATTCAACAAAT
>NDFZ01004409.1:14384-84809 GCA_002192655.3 Mamestra configurata
AAACTTAACACACTTATCTACCTACTACAACCCAACCCACCCACATACTTACAAATGCTAAACTTGTAATAATAATGAAAAGGTAAAAACACACCGTGTACAACCCTCTTCTTATTAAAAAAAGGACCATACAATAAAATAAAGGTACTTACTTCAAAAAGTAATAATCAAAATATTTACTTACCTATTGTACTCCTTGGGATAGTTAAAGTACGATATATCTTTATTTTTTCTAGTATTATTCATACACACAGTACAATAAACAACCATTATTAACAATAAAATACCACGTTTTACATTAAAATATCCAAACTTGCAACTAACAAAACAAACAACGTGCGTCGCACTGACCCTGAGATTGTCAACTGGCTCTGCAAGCGTAAACCGGTTTTTTCCAGTCTCGCTGCGTACGCGACAAGCGGCTAGTGGTCACACACACATGCCCCGCGTGCTTGTAGTAGTGCAATCGATTCGCGCGTTTGTTTGAAGCCTTCTGATGAAGCCCATTGTGAGCGACCACGTTTCAGTTTGTGTATGTGAGTTTGTATGTTTGTAAACGCACTCACGATATAGAAGAAATTCCTAGTATGCTAAGTCTAAAAAAAAACGGACCCCAAGTTCCCACCATCAAACCGTTGCAAATCAGCCCAATGTTCTAACATTTGAAAGAACGCACTCAATTACCAATCATTCTGTATGTTTAGACGCCAGTACATCAAGCTACCCGAAACTGTCAAATTTTCCCAATCAACCTTGAACCTAATACTGTAGAGATAAAGTTGAAAATCTAAAAAAAAAATTTGATAGATTGTTTTAGCTTGATGTACTGGCGTCTGTATTAATGTGATGAAATACCCTCAGTTTTATTTTTAACCGACTTCAAAGAAAGGAGAAAGTTCTCAATTCGGTTGTATATCTTTTTGTTACCTCATAAGTCATAATCATAAGTTAAGAACTCCGTTATTTATTAACCGATTTGAAACATTTTTCATATGAAAGGTTCCGATTGCTCCTATCGAAATTTTATTGAAATCGGTTCAGTAGTTTGGTTTTTTAATCAAAATATCTGGAAGAAATAGAAAATATATCATACAAGTAAACGAAACGGCGTGTTTTGCTTTCCTGCGACTTTCCAGTGGCGTTGTAAGGTGTGGGATACCACCAAAAAGAGTAAAATAAAAACTTTTTTACAAAAAAATACAACAGACTTACAAATAAAAATATACTACAAAGTATAAAATATGTGTTTTTGGTTGTTCCTTTGTATTTTAACACCGACTTTCGAAATAGAAAGTTATTTTAAACTTTATCGTGTTTTTTTTTTAATTATAAGTCGGTTGTATTTGAAAAAAAAAATCGTTTTTGTTTCTTATAACTATTCCTTTCCGCTGTTCCTTATTATCGTTTATTTTCTGTCCTAAGTTGTCGCTCTTGAATCTGAAAAGCCAGCAACCAACATGGCTTCCCCAATTACAGCCCATTAACCTAAACTCAACAAAACAAAATCCATTTATCCCACCCGGTTAAATCATAAACAAGTTCCGGTGATTCTGGCCGGCCCGGATAATCGCAGCTATCCGGATAAAGGTATATTTTGACGGTAAATATCATTAGCTATTGGTACTAGGGTTGCCATCCGTACTATAATTTATGGTATTGTACTATATTTTAGTCAATTGTACGATATAGAAAAATAAAATAGTACGATTTTTTTTAATATATGGTTAAACTAAGTTGATAAAACACTGTTTAGTTGGGAGCCAAAACGTTCCAGCTCACTCGAGCATACTTGTATTTCTCAAAATATTCTGCATGAGCCCACAATTTGAATCCTATGTGAAAGGTTAAAAAATCAAACTGTTCCGAGGCGGGGCGCTAGAATTTTCGACATTATCTATCTTTCACATGGCTGCAAAGTTTAAAGCCAAGATTTAGTGCGCCACTGATTAAAATTAATAATTGCTATTATTAATTATTTATCGTTCTCCGACGCCTCCCAAAAAGAAACAAAAAAAAATAGAAAACAGGTCTAAAATAAGTAAGAAAAAATGAAACGCAAAAAAAATAAAAGTGTACTATTTTTTTCAGAATTTTACAAATGTAGGTACTACTATATTTTTTGCAATGATTTGTTAAAACATTTTTTTTCCCTCAAAACAGATGGCAACCCTAATTGGTACCGTCACGCGATGTTTGGATTAGCTTGATACGTGCTTGTTTTGAGGTTAACGAGTATCAGATTTGGCTCATTTTGCTTACGGGTTGAGCGTTATGTGATGAGTGATCGTTTTGCTCGGACGTGCTGCGATTTGCGTTTGCTTGACTGTGTAATGTCAGCTTTATGTCATGTGAGCGTGCATGGTTTAGTGCTGTTTAACTGTATCTATAGGATTTTTTTTATTTTTATTTATTTAGTATGGGTTTGCTCTTGATTCTAGTCTAGGTTATAGATGACAGAGACAAAGTCGACGATGGAGCGAGCTTACCCAGAAGAAGCCTGTTCACTCTAATTTTGAAGAGATTAGAGATTAGGGTTTTATGCGTTCGGAAACACAGACGCAGGCAGAGAGTTCCACTCCTTTGCTGTGGGCATTATAAAAGACGTAAGGAAACGTTTAGTGCAAATTGGTGGAATAGCAACAAGGTAGGGATGGTATCTTGCAGTGCGTCTAGATGTCCGATGGTAGAAGGGGGCCGGTGGGATGAGGTAGTATGTATTTCGCCAAAATTAGACTATTTTCGGGGTTTCGACGTGATTGATTACTACGCTAGGTATGTTTACACACGGTGTATGCGAGACGCACAGGACCAGTCGATGTGGCGACACTTGGGAAGGTCCATGTCTAAGAGAGGGCGTCTTCCGACTAAAGTGATGTTGATGACTACACGAATAATTATTTTTATTAGTATGTTATTAAAGACAAGAGAATAGTTATGTATTCTATCTGGAATATCTGAGTAACGGTTTGGAGTCTATATTTGTACCTGGCTAAATCAGCAGTTGAATTGGCTGCCTAGTTTTTTCATTGAACAGCGCCGTTATATCAGCGGCCTTAATGACATCCAGCCAATGCGTCTAATACAACATTTAATAAACGGGCTGGCATCTGCCAGCCCATTTTTTAATTTGGCTGGTCATAAAATTATATGAAATATTTAATTTTAGGAATTTAAATCACAATTAATATCAACATTCTTTCCTCGAAGACGGAGCCCCGCTCGGCGGGACTCCTATTTCTATCTGCAAGGTTTAAAGGAACTTAACATGAATGGCATGATGGGAGCTTAGTAAGCTCGCTTCGCTCGCTCATTCTAGCTCCCGTCATACAATTCGAACGTAACCTATCCGTTTCGCGGTGCCCTAAGCTCCCTGTGCCCTATTTTCCGCTACAGTAATTTCGTTAGCTGTTCAATATAATGTCGGGATGTCACTTAGGCAGCCAATTAAACGGCAGATTAAGCTAAGGCTGCGACATATACATAGTAAATCCAGGTTTTGCCCTTTGGGCAATACAGGAGTGATTTTTTGTACTTATCTTTATACATAAGTACTCCAACTTCTAAACGACTGCACCGACTTAAATAAAAAATTGTATGCGTTTAAGTTATGAACGGCTGGTGGCGCTGCGATCGTGTTCTGTGGTATAAAGCAAATAGGTACCTGACAAGGTAGGTATCACAAAAAAATAAAATTATTGGATTATGTTCTAATAAACCTGACAAAATTATTCCTCAATTTCGAAAACAAATTCTAAACTGAAAAACATTTATATTTCAACAATACAACGTCGTTCATGCCTGTCAATGAAAACGGTGGTTTCGAGATATTTGAGACGTTTCGCGTGCAACTGACGTTTGTGGGGCAAAACGATTCGGCGGGTACTTTGTGTCGAATTTTATATTACGATTTGCTTTTGACAATATTTCGATATCATTCTTTAGAATGGTTGAGGGAAAATTTTGAGGTATTTTGAAGGATTTATCTGTAAATTGTTTGTCACACTTGAAATATATTGAACATGCAGGCTATTTGCATACAATAGACTTTTTTAACATAAAAATATATGAAAGCAGCTTGTTTTAATTATCAATTTCAAATTATAATTTGTACTCATAAGTTGACTGTTTCGTGCTTGTGCGTGTGCGTGTGCGTTTACAAACATACAAATTCACATACACAAACAGTCAGACCCGGAACTCTGAATCTGTAGGCCATAAAAATATTTGTTCCGTGCGGGAATCGAACCCGTGACACGCGGCGCAGCAGTTAACCACTGCGCCAAACGTGTCGTCGAAACTGAGGAATTAAAATGGCGATTTGACAGCTATTGCATAAAAAATATTTTAAACAGCAATCATTTTATCCTTTTCAACCGACTTCCAAAAGAAGGAGGTTATCAATTCGACTGTATGTTTTTTTTTTGTTTGTTTGTTATGCGATCATTCCGTCAATTATGAATGGATTTTGATGATTCTTTTTTTATTCGAAAGCCTATACTCCTGAGGTGGTCACATTGGCACCAAGTCAGAATCTGATGATGGGATCCTAGGGAAATCGAGGGCAACCCTCAAATTTTAAAGGCACATACATTGTTTTTCATATATTGCCTGGTAATCAACATCTCATCTTGCTGAGCTGATGATGGAAGGTATAAGTTAGGATCTGATGCTGGGATCCCAGGACATTTGTTAGATCAGCGATATTTTCTCCAATTGTGAACCAATTTGGATGATTCTTTTTTTGTTTGAAAGAATATTTTTCCAAACTAGCTCCATTGCAATTCGGTGAAGATCTGATGAAGGATTTTGGAGGTAAGCAACGGAACTCTTCAATAAATGATAGCAAATCTCCCGGGATTGCTGAAATCGCATGTCTGTTTATTTATTACACCAGTTCATAACATAACATCACGCCGGTAGGCTTTGAAGCGGTGGAAGGCAGATGCAATCAAGTCAACCTGAATTAACATGTTTGGGATTATCTATTCGGGGATAACTTTATTGTTCATTAACCGATCTTAATGATTCTTTTTGCATTGGGTTTAGTTATAGCTATATTGTATTTGCACTGTACTGGGAACTTCAAAGATAAACCAGTGATCTCCTGACCTTAAAATTAGCAAAAACTAGTACCAAAGCAAAGTAGATATTTAACTATGAGCTGGTGCGGATTTGGACTGTGAAGGCACACAAAGAAACTCCTTAACCACTCATTATGAGAATAATGTCACTTAGTTGTGGGGTTGACTGACTACTAAACCGGAGGTCGTGGGTTCGATTCCCACCCAGGACAAATCTTTGTGTGATGAACATGATCATTTGTTCTGTGTCTGGGTGTAATTTGTCTATTATATGTATGTATTTAGAAATATACAAGTATGTTCATCAGTTGTCTGGTTGCCATAGCACAGGCTTTGCCTAATTTGGGATCAGATGACCGCGTGTGAGTTGCCCCAAGATAAGAAGATATTAAGATAATTATAAAGGAGTTAATTATAAACATACCTACATAAAAATAAAAAATATATAAACATCCGACTTGATAACCTCCTCCTTTTTTGAAGTCGGTTAAAAACCCGTTATACCTACCTGAAATTAAGAGTGTTCTCATGAAAATCCACCAAGGTGCTAAGTTTAACGCTTTACTCCTACATACTAGAAACTTTTAAAGAACCCGTTTTTTTTCCAGAAAGGCAACTTGTCCTTACGATATATGAATGTGAAAAGTTCTACAGGAGCGTCGTTAAGTGGAGTGCACTTTTCTCACTTTTTTTAACACGCCAGTGTACTATTCAAACCACATGCATGTTAAAAATGAAGGAATAATGATAAAAATAAAGATAAAGATAATTTAAATGTTTTTTATTTTTTTTTTTAATATTTTAAAATGTAAGAAGTAAGTTTTAGAAAATGAATAAATGGAAGATAATTTTATTTGTCAAAACATGCGTATACATGCAAATTTAACATGCAGAATGTCACAATATTAATCTTTCCTACGTACATGACGGCGGAACAATAATGGCGCCATTTTTAATAACTTCCAGTTTTACTACCGCCATTTATTCTTTGGAAAAAGTTATTTATGAAACAGTAATTATAACAATAAGTACGGAGTTACTTCAAAGCCTTGACAATGCGAACTTTAGTTACGGGTATTTATATAATAAACTGAAAACTTGAACACTTTGAATAAATAATGCAAGTTCATAAAACACTCGGAATTAATTATGAGGGAACTTGCTTCTTGCTGTCAACGGTAAGTTTCATTGGAATTATTTATACAGCGTAGGGTACCATTTCTTTTATTAGGGTTCCGAACCTCAATATGGAGAAACGAAACCCTTATGGGATCACCCGGTTGTTTGTCTGTCCATCTGTCACAGCCGATTTTCTCCGAACCTCCCGTAGGTTTACCGATTCAATTGAAATTTGGTATATATATAATATTCTGGGACCCAAACACGGACGTGTAACGAAGATATTTTGATGCATTAAGTCCGCCCATGTGCCACTATTGTACATTAAGTTTAAATAAATAATAATATATTTTTTAAATGGGATCACTTTTTGGGGGGCAAATTAGAAAACCTAAAATAAAGATTTTTGTTCTGTGTGACATATCAAATGAAAGGGCAAATTGTAAGAATTTCGAATGTATTTTTTAATTTTGAAATAAATAGTTTTGAAGTTATTCATGAAATTAGATGAAAAATGACCATTCCCCCCTCATCTCCGAAACTATTGAGTCTAAATTTTAAAAAATATACAAATAATAGTTCTTTGCCTATATATTATAATAAAACCTGTAGGAAGTCTACGGTTTGAAAGTAACATAGAACAAAAATGAGATTCGTTCCGATACCTTTACACGCAAGTCCGACTGACACTACAATTTCTGCAACTTCATTGCCGTGACCCCTCATATAAGAACCTTTCATCCTTCAACCGAGAAATATCCTAAAGCAATCAGTCAAAGAACGAAGGTTATTGACATAGCCCAAAGAATCCCCAACAGCCAGGGCACGTTGCTCCAGAAAATAAAATACTCGATGGAGTGCTGAACGCGTGCCGGAAGAATCAGTGCTGAAAGGCCTCTCACGAACTGGACCAATGATGTGGTGAAGGACTCGGGAATCCGCTGGATGCAAGACGCACAGGACCGGTTGATGAAGCGAGCAGTGGACGTCTTAAGTAAGATAGTAATTTTTTTTTTTTTTAAACATGGTGTACGTGATACCTTGCATGCAAGATAATAATGTGATACAGAAAAGTTCTAACATGTTCAGCCGCACATCTCGGCGTACAAATTGGTAGGAAGAGATTGTATTCATTGATAATATTAACCGTGATAATATTCATCTAAATTACATTTCATCATTATTCATCAAAGATTAGGTATCATTACAACTCAATAAGCATTTTCTTTAGATACAATTCAATATCAAAGTAGACATTCAATAAATTGGTCAATAAAACATGAATTATCGTCATTAATATTTCAATTCCACATTACTATTATTTCAATTATAAAAATTTAATTATTACAAATTACAATCATACAAAAATACTCTTTCGTCTGAAATGATGATTGTGATGGTTAGTCAAAATTTAGCCTCCTTTTTTGGATCAGGGTGACGTCTGAAAACCATCAAGACTCCGTTGTGATACAAAGATGGAGCTATACAAGATAAATAGTAGGTACAATCAATACAGAGCGATACAAGACGAAAAGCAAAATCTCTGTTTCACAACGAGGTCATAATGCGAGTATCATTGGCGCTTCGTATTTCTACCCCAAAGCTTCCAGGGTTTACTCACTACAAACACATATTCTCATATTTACCACTGCTCCCAAAATATCGTGAGGAAACCAGGATATTCTAGAACCAACAATCAGAGGGAAGTGACGTCTACCAATCCGCACAAGGCCTGCGTGTTGCATTATAACACATTCCTTCATATACAAACTTCTTTTTAGTCGGACACTCTTATATTTATTAAATTTAATATGGGTTTGCTCATGACTCTAGTCTATGTAGGTCATAGATGACAGAGATAAAGTCGAAGATGGAGCGAGCTTACCCAGAAGAAGTCTGTTCACTCTAATTTTGAAGAGATTAGGGTTGTTGTTGTACTCTTGTCACACTCTTCTCTTGGTACATGGAGAGATATTCGGGAGGTTGTCGACTTTCCCGAAGACTGCTCTCTCAGCGATACGCTTCCATTTCTGCCGGTTGGTCACGTTACGAGTACACTGGACCATAGTGGTTAACTATATACAAACGATGTGTCTCCATACGTAGTGACTGATATGCATACAGAACTTGTCAAACAATATATTCACTAGAGAGTCTTAGAAAGAAGTCAGTTACTTCAAAATGTTGTCGCGAAAGATCCCAAAAGTTGTGAAAGTCACTTAACAAAGCTTAGAATGTGTAAATATTGTATGAGTTACGCAGATGGTGACGACAGATTTAAGTTACAAGAGCTTAGCTAGGATAACGAAACATAAATGTATATGTTTGTTGTATTTTGAAAGACTGATTTTGATTTCCAAGCTGTATACATAGTTCAAAAACTTTTAAAAATTACTTGAGTAAAATTGAAATAAATAGTGGCCCTACGGACTCACGAGTTTGATACAATGTCACTTTTAATCTTAACAGGGTGCGCCAGCAGTGCGTGGTCATACTTTAAAGTGATGTTGGGTAGCTGATATAACTTAAGGTAAAAAATAGTAAAACAAAAAAAAGTAACTTAAAAAACGATCACAAAAAATTACTAAAAAGTTCGAAACAAATTACTTTTTCAACACATTTGCTCAAAAAATGCTTTACGGAAGCCTGTATGCAGTGTTTGAAAGTTAAAAATTACGCACCGTACTATGGAACGTGCGGTAAAACATGTACTCTTTTCTAAGTACCTATTTTGCTACACTCCTCGTTGTATAGCGCCGTGCGTATATATTACGGTTTTTTTTAATTTGCATAACTAAAATATAAGTATTCCACCAAGGAGTTTAACATTACTAGAAAAAATAAGCTGTTGATCGAACCTCCTTGGAAGCGCTTTTGCTCAATACGTTTGTTTTACTTTAATACTAAAGAGAAAATGAGACAAAAGATGTTGTTCTAATTTTCACCACCCGCACGTGGCGCCATTTGCAAATTCGTGCTATTTTCATAAGGAACGACAAAGATTGTTGCGACTTTCCCACGGATTTCTAAAAACAAAAAGTTTGTTTCATTACCTATTGTACTGTTTTATGTTGAAAAACGTTGTATGACACACTTGCGAAAATTGGTTTTTATAAACTAGTAGACGAATGTAAGCCCGAGACAAAGTCGAAGGCATACCATAGTCACGAATTTGTAAAAACTTACCACACTAGTATCATAAATAACTATTTAAGCAGTTTGTTACATTTGGTGGCATTTGTTGTCATTAACTGCATCAGACTGCTTGAAAAGGGATTTATTTGAAACTTTTTAGTCGTTTTCTGCAGTCGGTTTTTTTATTAATATTTTTTTTTACTATTCTTGCCTTAATGTATTTCAGCTACATAACATCACCTTAAAGATGACCCCGTACTTCTGGAACACGCTGTATCTAGGACACAACCTAATCTAAGTGACATTGTTAGCGAATATGATTGTCAAAACCGAAACGTCAACGTCAATCTAAAACATGTTATACTTTTGAAAACCTTTATCACTATCACAAACGGATAATCACTGCGTGTGAGTGGACTCGAGAACCAATCAAAGGAAATTCCTTTAAAAAAACCTTTTTTTATTGTTGATGGTTCAGTGTAGTCTAGGTCACAGATGACAGAGACAAAGTCGACGATGCAGTGAGCTAACCCAGAAGAAGTCTGTTCACTGTAATTTTGAAGAGATTAGGGTTGTATACGTTCGGAAACACACACGCACGCAAAAAATTTCCACTCCTTTTCCGTGCGCATTATAAAAGGCGTTTGGAAACGCTTAGTGCGAGTTGGTGGAATAGCAACAAGGTAAGGATGGTAACTTGCAGTGCGTCTAGATGTCCGATGGTAGAAAGGGGCCGGTGGGATGAGGTCGTGGCGTTCTTGGGCACACTCCCAGAAGTACAATCTGTAGAAAACCGACAAGCAGGCAACCTTGCGGCGATGAGCCAAGCTGTGAACCTTGGCGTCCACCAGTTTTTCGTCGCCAATGAGCCTCTTAGCTCTGCATTCAACTTAGTCAAGCGCGGCAAGTTTTTATTTTGCTAAGCCATCCCAAAGGTGGCTGCAATACTGCAGGATCAGTTTCTATTTGTTGGACATTTTAAAGAGAGAATCTCACACATGGACGTGCAGTAGGCTACAGTAAGGGTAGGCCAGCCCATACATAATTCCCAAAAAAAAAAACTCACCAAATTATTCAGGGTTGAAATCACGATACTGACGATGCGAATTTTCGTCTTTTTTTTTTGGGCATTATATATAGACTGGCCTACCCTTACTATATGTAGCCTACTGCATGCACATGCTCACACGGGAATCAAACTGACTCAAATACTAGAAAATAGGTACTCATAGCTTTTTGGCGGTCAAACACTATAACGTCTACTTCAATTCATCTCTCTTCGTCGCCGATTCCCCAGTAAGTTGTTCAGGATTAACAATCTGATTTTATATTTTTATTGATCGCTTATGCCTTGAACCAAACACCTGAAATTGAGAGGAGGTACCTAAACCTTATTACTTACCTGTAGCAGGTGTTACGAGTATCTGAGGTAATGTTGATAATATTAAGTTTACGAAAGCACCTTGAATAATATTACAGTTTAAGGCGTAAACAGGTTTTTTCGAAGAAAGTTGGTTCTTAAGGGAGAATGATACATAAATTAATGTGCGTACTTTGAATATTCAGTGATGTTTTTGCTTCTGTTTGTCACCGACGAACTTGTGAGGGTCACGGGAAGATGATGGAAGCGAGAGGCACAGGACCGGTTGTTGTGGCGACGCTAAGGGGAGACAAATATTCAGCAGTGGATGTCTTTCAGCTCATATGATGATGGTGAAGCTTCTGTCTGTGATGATTTCGGCAAAGAAACAACCAATTCTGAATGTTAGGTTTTTATTTTTTTCTTAGTACTTACGGTGTTGTTGACTGGTCTACACTGTCTTCTCATTTCTTTTAATATCCACTGTTATATACACAAAAAAAAAACTTTTAATTCAGACAGTCCATTAATTGCTAAGTACATCATTGAACATTGTAATTAATCAATCAATTTTCAAGAGTAACCTTGGAGTTTCTTGAGAGTTCCTCTCGCTAGGGAACGACCTATTAATAGTCTTAAGTGGAGGCGTTATAATATCGTAAGGAGACCTTGCTTCTTGCGAAAGGGGTTCGAACATTTTTGTATGGGTTAAATTGAGCTAGGAAATATTTTTTAATTTAATCTAACGCCTACAAGCACGTAACTAAATCAATTTTATTGATAGTCATTGTTGTCGCATGACGACTTTACTTTCTAATATTTCGGCAACGTGACATTTTAGAGCACCAAGTTGCTGATAATTTTTTTTATGTGTCCTCTACCCATATACAACTTGTAACAGAATAAACGCGATAACTCTTAAGGGGTCATTGTACACAATATTATGAATAACTTTTACTATGGGACCAACAGCGAAATCGTAATAAAAAAACGACTTCCCCATACCCATACTGTTGTTTATGTCACCGGAAAATTACAGGCTCCGTAAGATTGTAATAAATCTGATATATTATAAAATCGTTTTGTATACAATAAATCAAATCCAAATTCACTAGTTTCCAATGATTCCGTGTCTTATTAAGAAAAAATAGTTTGCAATTTCACGCGATATTTTACAATCTTACGGCGTTTGCAATTTTGCGGCGACATATACAATATAATAGGTCAACGGCTATAAGTAGCTATTTCTCATACTAGAGTAGTCAGGTCAGCAACACGCGCGCCTTAAAGAGATGTCAGCATAGAAGACGGGGCCCGCTAGGTCCAGAGCCTGCCAGGGTTGCGGAGTTTGTTCGAAAGAGTCACCGCGGCCCTGGAACGCAAAGGGCCTTAGAAGGAACACGGATGGGTTTTAGTCAGTAAGAGTCTGACACGCCCTTCCGCTCCACCCAGAGCGGAAGAAGTCATTTGATGATTTCCCATCCTTAAAAAAAAAAGAAAGGTCAGCAACTTCATGAACAAAGGTTGATAAAAGTGTTGTTTTGTTGCCCTGTTCACCGTCGCAACACAACTTACCCTGAGTCTTGAGAAACGTATGTCACTTCCCACTCTTGAAGTCATGTTCCACTAAAAGTTGTTCTATCATTTGCTTAGCTCTTACCAACTATTTATGGGCTTCGAGTCTAACTGAATGCAGATGAGTACCAGTATTTTGCATGGAGCTACTGCCTATCAGACCTTCACAACCTAGTAACTGGATAACACGACACGCTAAGACAGCACTACTGTATAAAAGCGTTGTATGCAGAGCGCCAATAATTTATAATAATATCCCTAACTATGTTAAGAATTTAAATGCGGACCAGTTTAAGAGAACATTAAAGAGAATACTGACAGAAAAAGCCTATTAATTTTTAAATGATAAATCGCTATGAAGATACCTTTTTGGATTGCATAGCTATTGACCTATTTTTTAATTTAATATTTTTAATGTTTATTGTGTTTTTCTTTGTATTTTTGTTTTGTATTTTTAATTTGGATATTATTAGATATTATTATTAATTTGTACACCAGCCATGGTCAAACATGTTGAGCCAATATAATACCTACCTTAAGACACCAATAATAATACCATGGTATTATGTACACATGTTTTTGCAAATAAATGAAACTGAAACGCCTTGGGACTGATCGTGTGACTTTCAAGCTTCTAACCCTAACGACTATCTAATGTCTACGAATGATAACCAGTTTTCCAGAAAACCATTGGCCTATATCTTCTATTAGCTTTTGCCCGCGACTTCGTACGCACATTTCCCAATTTTTTCCCTTTCCCGTATAGCCTATAACGTTCCTCATAAATGTGGCTACCATATTTAAAGCCAATTGTGTCCCACTGCAGGGCAAAGGCCTCCCTTTCTTCCTACCATTCCTCCCGGCTTTGGGCAAGTGTGGACCAATCTAGCCGATAGGCGTCAAGCTCGTCCCGCCATCTTCGCCTGGGTCTCCCGCGATGTCGTCGAGCATTTTCTGGGACCCACATTGTGGTTGCCTTAGCCCATGAACCGTTCGACATACGGAAGACCTGGCCAGTCATACCATATACAAAAATAATTTTCCAAATCCGACTGGTAGTTCCAGACATTAGCGCGTTCAAACGAAAGATTCAGCTTTGTTGTATTAGCATATAAATATAGTATAGATAGATAACCCCCACTGGAACATAAACTTCCACCAAATCTTTTGGGAAATCACGTAAGAAGATTTTCTCGCCCGTCCTAGTCTAATTAGCAAGTAATATAATTAATTTGCAGACTCCTTAGTCTTTGATCTTGAAAAGGATGGAGGGTTAATTCGCGCGAGACGTATCGTTCCCGTCACATCGTCTGAAAGTTCTACATAATGGTGCGCTCAAACGGGCAACTTTTTTAGAAATAATGGCCGGGAATAGTTGCGGGGGTTAGTGTAGCCATCTTCACCTAATGCAAAACATATGTATTTAATACTACTTTTTATTTCATTGTCATTTTGGCGCAAAAAAACCTAGGTATTTCTGTTTTTTTTTTAAATTCTACTCACCGCTCAAAATAGTGTGGCATTACGTTCTACAACAATAATTGCTTCATTCTAGATTAAGACCTACAAAAATTACTTTAGCTCGTATTTTTCCCGACTCTTTCTTGGATTTGTTCAATCAATCAATCAATCAATCAATCATGTAAGTAAAGTTTATAGATCAAGGCCTCAACATTGGAATAAATTTCTCAACGATGTTAAAAAATGCGACTAAATGAGTAATTTATTAAGCAATTGTTAGTAATACATATATATATATTTAAACGTTGTTCCACACTAGGAATTTTACCTATATCGTGGGTGCGTTTACAAACATAGAAACTCACATACACAAACAGCCAGACCTGCAGCAACTATCTGTGGGCCATACAAATACTTGTTCCGTGCGGGAATCGAACCCGCAACCCGCAGCGCAGCAGCCAATCGCTCAACAACTGCGCCAACCGTGTCGTCAAACGTGTTAGTGTTAGTAATATAATAACAACTTAATAATAATTCGATTGTTACTTAAACAACAATTTATACAATCATGACATTTTCATACGCTGTGTCGCCATAGTTGCCAAGAATTGTGAAGCTAGTTGATCGTCTGTCCGCCCCTTAAGGCTAAGTGGGCGAAATAGGTTAATGTGATGAAAATGAAGACAAGTGCGTGTCGTATTTAGACATGGTAGAGAAGAACTTTGTCTAAAAATAGGTGACATTTCATTGATTAAAAATACTCTTTCACTGTGGCAGATTGAAATAAATGAGTGAGGTAATTGCGTGGCTCGTAAATGTTTGAAAATGTAAGTACCGGCTCAAGTGTTACAGAGATTTCATTATTGTGATAAAACGATTGAGTGTTGAACCTTCATTTAACTTAAATATTCGATTTTTCTGTAACTAACCAGCCTTGTGCACGATATTTTTTCCCGTCGGCACAATAGAGTATTTTTCAGAAAAAAAAAATTATATCGTCAGTTGAACACGTATTTTTTTAAATTTTTGATTAAACGGGTTATTGCAGCATTTAAAAGGAATATAAAGGAAGTGGCCAAATTAAATCCTTTTAAACTCTAAACAAGAAGCCAATTTTTAGGGTTTCCGTAGCCAAATGGCAAAAAACGGAACCCTTATGAGTTCTTCATGTCTGTTTGTCTGTCCGACCGTATATCACAGCCACTTTTTTCCGAAACTATAAGAGCTATACTGTTAAAACTTGGTAGGACCTTGGTAGGGTTTGGTAGGCTTCTTCTGGGTAAGCTCGCTCCATCGTCGACTTTGTCTCTGTCATCTATGACCTAGACTAGAGTCAAGAGCAAACCCATATTAAATAAAAAAAAATAAAAAAGTAGATGTATTCTGTGAACCGCATTAAGATTTTGACACAAAAATAGAAAATAAACAATACATTTTGGGGGTTCCCTATATTTAGAAATGAAACTCAAATTTTTTTTTTCATCAAGCTCAAACGTGTGGGGTATCCTATGGATAGGTCTTCAAAATGATATTGAGGTTTTTTAATAGCTCGGAAACACTAAAATTAAGCAATTAACGGCACGAACTAATTTTCTCGCCCGTAACTGGACACACATACGACACACTGAACGACAAGTTATAAAATATTCAGTACCTACCTACGCTGCGGATTTTGATATGTATTCGTAAGACGATGTTAGAGAACTATTTCAAGTGTATTGAGAGAAGATTCGCAGGTGGGCAGGGTACCAGCAATCAGACGATTTCCCAAAGGGTTGCAAAGGTCAGAAGACAACCGCTGTGCGTAGATAAACCCGGTTGTTTATTTATTTAAGGCCTTCTATGTATTTTATCACGTGGCTGTGCCCAAAAGGTACAAATAGTATTAAAGGGTTATGTCGCTAGGTTGCGGAATTTGTTCTAAAGAGTCACCGCGACCTTGGAACGCAAAGGGCATTTCGAGGAACACGGATGGGTTTAGTCAGTAAGAGTCTGACACTCCCTTCCGCTCCGTCCAGAGTGGAAGGAGTCATTTGATGATTTCACATCGGTAAAAACGGGTATATCAGCAGTCACATAATTTTTGTGGGTGAATATGGTCGCTAAAAACTTTTTAAAAGTCATATCACTCAATTTTCGTCAAAGATCATTTAATCAAAATTAAGCTGAGAGTCAGCACTTTATGAACGTCAAAGTTTTGTATAAAGCCAGTCCCCCAAAACGGCCGCCCGTCACCACTTCCTATTGTTTTAACTGTATTCCCAGCTAAAACAATAAGAAGTGGTGACGGGTGGAAGTGGTGCAACAAACTCCCCAGCAACACATCTGTCTGTGATCAACATCATCATTACATTTGAAAGACGTCCGATGCTGAACAGAGGGTTCCCCCAAATGTCGCCACATTGACCGGTTCTAGGTATGCGTCTCGTTTCCAGGAGCCTTCACTAGGTCATCGGTCCATCTTGTGGGAATTACAACGCATTATATGGACTTTATTTTTTGTTAATGTGACAAATAAAAAAAACTGTCCTAGTACAAGTTGGACTTGCACACGAAGGGTTCCGTACCATAAGCCGAAAAAAACATGTTTTATTTATGGCCGCTCCCTTTTATTTTAATTTTATTTCTTTTTTATTATTTGTTGTTATAGCGGCAACACAAATACATTATCTGTGAAAATTTCCAATATTTGTGGTAGTATAACTGATGGATCAAATTCACTAGGAAATGACGCGGCCGATGAACTGGCCAGGAGGGGGTCTGGTACGATGGCTGTTGGACCCGAACCCATAGTGCCACTCCCTTTCACCCAGCTACGCACGTGGCTACGAGAACATACCCACACACAAGCAGAACGCTGGTGGACCTCGGCACCAGGCTGCAGGCAGTCCAAGGAGGCTATACCACTCCTAAACAATAAACTCACCAAGCGCCTTCTGCGACTGGATAGGGGCAGCCTGCGAATGGTGGCGGGGACCATCACCGGACACTGCTCACTGAATAAGCATTTCCACACACTAGGTATAACAGACAGTCCTCTGTGCAGAGCATGCATGGAGGAGGAGGAAACGGTGTCGCACGTGCTCCTTGAGTGCACAGGCGTCGCCGATATACGTAGACAAACGATAGGAACACCAAATTCACTCACAGACACCCTGAACTCTTTAGGAGGACTGATCTGCTTCTGGAGGGAGGTCGGCTGGTTGGAATGACGGCCGCCATGGCCCACGCACAATGGTCCAATATCAGGACTAAGTGCGGAAACCATACCCCAATAGATAGATAGATAGATGGATCAAATAGTTTTTTTAGAAATATTCACTATTGTGATGAATGGCTATGAAGATAGATTCGACTCTGTTTTGAATCTGAGTGCAAATTCTGCTAATTTTCAAGAAACTTTTGACAGTATGCTACTGAGATCATCATCCTCTGCCTAGCCTTTCCCCAATTATATTGTGGTCGGCTTCCAGTCATACCGGATTCAGCTAAATACCAATATTTTACGTGGAGCGGCCGCCTACCAGACCTTCACAACCCATAACCCACAACTGGGTAACACGGTACTCCTTGGTAAGACTGGTGTCAGATCTTCTGGCTTCTGACTATCCGTACGACTGCCAAAGATCTACTTATAACAACTGGGACCAATGGTTTAACGTGCTTTCCGAGGCACGGAGGAGTCTCGGTATGTTAAGATGGTCACCCATCCACAGACCAACCTCGGCAAGCGTTGCTTAACCTTGAAGATGGACCCGTGTGGCTGTTATTATTTAGCCACGAGCTACTGAGTTTACGAGCGAATTCGTATCTCAGTAGTAAACTGTCAAAAATATATGAAATATGAGGATTTTTTGACGGATATCGACTGAGATGAAATGCGAACGTTGCTTATTAATTAGTAGAATTGGCTCTCCGGTGTATCACATTGTCTGTCTTACCCATAGTTTACCTCAGCAGACCTTGCTATTGATATACTAGGCAATAAATAGTGTTGGCGATAATTCACAAAGGCTATGCATCTGGTGGCAATTTACCAAATAGTCCGTGACTGGGGGAAATATATGGAGGAATATTTTGCTGTCGGGCGTTAATTTTTTTTTTTAAGGATAAATATAGTAAATTTTTATCGAGTGAGCTAAAATGAAATTTGGTGGTATATTCATAAATTATTAGGCCTGCTTGTCTTTTTACGGATTACACTGATAACACTGAATACGAGTATATTTGGGTACTTCCCACTGACTGCCATGTGTCTTTCTTTTTTCTAATTTAATATGGGTTTGCTCTTGACTGTAGTCTAGGTCATAGATGAAAAATACAAAGTTGACGATTCAGCGAGCTTGCCCAGCAAAAGCGTGGTCATCTAATTTTGAAGAGATTAGGGTTTTATGCGTTCGGAAACACAGACGCAGGCATAAAGTTCCACTCCTTTGCTGTGCGCATTATAAAAGACGTTTGGAAACGTTTAGTGCGAATTGGTGGAATAGCAACAAGGTAGGGATGGTAACTTGCAGTGCGTCTAGATGTCCGATGGTAGAAGGGGGCCGGTGGGATGAGATCATGGATTGCCTGTACAGTGTCCCCGAAGTACAATCTGTAGAAGACCGACAAGCAGGCAACCTTGCGGCAATGAGCCAAGCTATGAAGCTCGGCATCCACCAGTTAATTCCATTTTAATCTAATGTAGAAACTTTGGTATCTAACGAAGCAATCATCTGACCGTTCAGCATCACTTTAAAAAAAAGTGATCGATCTATAGCGATAAGATAGTTATAAACCCTCAAACCCTTTCGAATTAACAATAAAGATACTCTCCCAGTTTTTACTGAACTCACTTTCACATTGTATAACACTTTTATTGGAATACATACGAAAAGGAAAAGAAATTTCTTTCGATTTACCTGTATTCAACAAGTGTCCAATATGAACCTACCGTGTATCCCTCGAGGCATAAAAACATCAGCAAAAAGGCTTTATTCAAAAATTATTCATGAACTGAAGATGCAGAGGCTGTGCTGAATTTTTATTTTATCTATACAGATAAAAAAAACCTTCAGAGAATTGTTTCCGGTTACGGTAGGAGGTGATTCAGTTATAAAAGATAGTTTTAGGGTTCGGTGAGTCGTAAAAATAAGATTTCTATCCATGTAATTGTTAGTTGTCTGCATTGTGGATAGAAAGGTATATCAGCCGGTCGATTCTGTAAACATATCGAAGTGAAGGCTTAGGTGAAGTGATCACACTGTCAATCCATATAATCAAGAAGGAATGACAGCTCACTCCGTGATCACGTGACATCTTCATTGTATGGATTGACAGCTCACTCCGTGATCACGTGACATCTTGATTGTATGGATTGATAGCTCACTTCGTGTTCACTTCACCCAAGCCTTCACTTCGACATGTTTACAGAATCGACCGGCAGTTAGCTGTTATGAGATCCTGGGTGACCATTTACCAGGACGCATTAGAAGTCTTTGGTATAGATACGCGGCATGAGGCGTACCCGCTTCAACTACTCGTATAAACCCGTATATTTCCCAATGTTGCGTTAAAATACGATCTCAGTTATTGAGGAGGCGACAATCTGATTTATAAGCTGCATATATATCTCTTGCCTTGATCACAAATGAATGGCTTTAGGAAATGGTTCTCGGGGGAATTGAGCTCATTGTAGTGATGAATAGGTGTTTTGGGTAGTATCATTTATACAATATCGGGCAGTAAATTTTCTCTTGGGTAACTGGAAGCCTTTCGATTACTGCTGTAAGTACTATTACTTACAGCAGTAATCGAAAGGCTTCCAGTAATGTAAGCATAGTAATGGGGCAATGGTTCTACTGGATACGATTCTTGGGTCTTAGAGAAAGTTAAAGTAATTTATTGACTCCACTATCCGGGAGACTGTGGGAAAATTCGTTTATTTCTTAATTAGCAACTCAGGCGCAATTTGGCAAAAATACCGAATTTTTCGTAGGGAAATTAGAGGTCATTTTGGAAAGTAAAATGGTTATATTTTTGTAAATCTGTCAAAAGAAAATTATTCAAATAAAGTTGAGTGTTGGCAACACAACATTTTAGTTTTGATTCATCTGTCATATCTGACAATGTCACTAATGTTTAGCCATCTGCATTTTTCATTTATTCAACAAGTTTTTCTAATATGGTCCTTCGAGCCGGATATGAAAAAGCGTCCTATGGATATCAATGGATATATATACCACTTTTTGAACGTCAACGTTTATAAAGATCCCTAAAATGCCCGCTCCTCGCCACTTCCTAGTGTTTAAGCTGGCAAAACGAAGTTACACAACAAACAACTTCGCATTTGACAAAAACAATTCTATGTATTTCCCTACATTTTGACAGATTGCGACAGCGAACAAATGTGGAATTGGCCCTATGATTAGTGATCGTGGCTTTTAGTTATTAGGACGTCTATTCAATGCAGTAAACTCATTTGCTTAAGGCGCGTTTGCACGGGTAATGAAAATATCAATTTTGACGTCATAAAATGTCCAGAAATTTCAGCAAGCAAGCGTCGACTTGGCTTAATGTTTTTCAATGACAACATTGAGCGTAATGGAGAAACTCCAAGAAACTAGGCAATAGACGAGTAATTTAGTAAAAAAATAAAATACGAAGACAGCATTATGGATTATATGGAGCAACAATGTGATGTAATTAGAAACAATATTGGCGAAATAATTCCCGCATTTTATTGAAGTTGCTGCACATTGCTCCACTAATTGCTCCAGATTGATCCACATGACGTGTTGTCGAGCAATAATTGCTTAAAGAGCTATTTAGCTAGCATTAGCTATTTTATTACTATTAAATTTATTTATGAACACACAAAACACTCTTCATCATCATTATCATATCAGCCAAAAGGCGTCTGATGGACATAGGCCTCCCCCGAGTTTCGCCACAACAACCGGTTCTCTGCGTCTCGCATCCATCGGCTACCCGCGACCCTCACCAGGTCATCGGTCCACCTTTTGGGAGGCCTTTCAACGCTGCGTCTTCCGGTACGCAGTCGCCACTCCAGAACTTTTCGGCCCTATCGACCATCTGTTCTGCGAGCAATGTGCCCTGCCCACAAAACACTCATAAGGGAAGATTACATACACGGAGAAGAGCACAAACATACTGCTTATTTCCGAAGAAATTTCATCCAGAAGACCAGCGACGGAAAAGTGGGATGAGAAACGCAGACACAGTGTGTAAAGAGACATGGAAGACAAAAAAAAATTCGATGTTCTCAAGGTTTATACAGTGTAAATTTTTTTTCCTTAGCCTTTTGTGTCCCTCTGCTGGGAACCAGCCTTCGCGGTGTGCATCCAAATCATCTCGCCACCGCTTTCTGGGCCGGCCTCGGCGATGCCCAGCGGTCACTATGCATGCGGCTGTTGTGACCCGCCCAGTCCCATTTCAGCCTGGCAGCTTTTTCAGTGTAATTTACAAGTTTTAAATTTTAAAATGTACAATACACAATGCCTATCCTTTTTCCAACTAATGGGTCGGCTTCTAGTTAAAGTGGGTTCAGCTGAATGCCAGTATTTTATGTGGAGCGGCTGCCTACTAGACCTACACAACCTATTAACGGTTAACACGGTACTTCTTGGCAAGACTGGTATCAGATTTTCTGGCTTCTGACAATCCATAACGACTGCCAAAGATCTTCAAATGACAGCCGAGTTCAACGCCTTAATGTGCTTTCCGAGGCGCGGAGGAAACTCGATATTTTAGATGGTCACCCATGATGGTTAAGCAATACTTGTCGAGGCTGTGGATACAGACCTTTCTTTTAACGATGGGTAATCGTCTAATGATTCCTTCCTCTTGCAGCAGCAGAAAATAGTGTCAGACTCTTACTGACTAAAACCCATCCGTGTTCCTACTAATGCCCTTTGCGTTCTCCGCCCCGACCTTTGCTCGAGCCAGCGCCGCTGAGCCTGTAGTCTTAAATTCGCCCCTTAACAATAATTCTAGTTCGATCCAGCCCGTCCTTCGCTGTCCTCCCCTAGGGACGCCCTAAGCCGAGGCCCGTACCCCACAAGAGGTGCCCTTAGCGTGTAGTCGCTTAGTTTGTAAGTTTTTATAAGCCCTGGCTGGAGGCTTTAATGTTATATTAAGGCCAGCACAGGCAAGTCCGGTTAAGCAGTGGACAACCTCATAGGTTAAACTGCGAGACGCCACTCACAAAAAAAAAATCCCTTTGCGTTCCAGGCCGTGATGACTCTTTCGAACAAATTCCGCAACCCTGGCAGATGGATACCGACCTTTGCAAGCGTTGCTTAGCCTTAAAGATCGGCCCATGCGGCTATTATTATTTTCTCCTAAATGTTAACTGCACAATTTTCTTTAAAAGTTTCTAATAATTTGGCTTGTTTTTGCTAGACCGGTGGGATCTCCTCAAAGGAGCAAAAACAAAACACATTATAGTACTTATTTACAAAAACATCCTGCGATTTGTTTACAAGTCGGAAGAATTCGGGTCACGCAGTTTTTTCAGAATTACATAAGCCATTAACTTTGGCAGGTTTCCTGCTGGGCACCCTTCAGTGGCACCAAAATAACTCGAACGGATGAATTTAGTTTCATTGAGTGAAACGGAGCAGAAAACACAGGTTTTATTTTTGTTTTGATTAGGTTGTAAGATTGGTTTTTTTATTTTTTTGTAAATATCCAGTTTATTAGAATGAAAGAAAAATTGTTTATTTGCGCCAAGTACGACGCATACTAAAAATATAATAAAAACAATAAACTACAACAAAATGAATGGCTTTTAATAACTGGTTCCAATTTTCTCCATTTCCACAGTTTTTTGGGTTTTTTTTCTCAGCTTAGTCGGCTATGAAACACTGACCTCATCTTGTTTAAAATGAGATAAAAGATTGACGTGTATTTATATGTTATTTATAAAAAAAATTGCCAAATAAATTATAATATAAATTTCACTATCATAACCACAAGTAACGATTTGTTTTTTTTTTTCAGTTATTTATTCCCTATATGAACCTTTCTAATTATGAAGATATTAGCATTTTCCAATAACTTTAAAACCAATAGATTAAACACTCTTTAAATAAATAAATAAAAAAAAACGTTCCTTGTTAAATTTATTGTTGCTCCGATCCTAGGTGCGGCCCTCAGTTGTAATTATTATTCTAACGTAGACGTTGACGTTTAAACAAAGCTGGGACTCAGCCTAATATGAACAAAATGATCTTCGATTTTTACAAAATTATGAGAATTATACTGTCCAAAACCATGTACAGGCGTGTCTTTTTACCTCAAAAAGGAGTCATTTCGACTTAACTCCTACTTTTCGGGGTACATCTGTTCCTGTAACCGATCGGCTCGAGCTCCTAGGCATGGAGCTGATACCCAGTCTGAACTTCGGCGCCACCATTGAGCACAAAGCCCAAACTGCGGCCAAAAAACTGGGCATCCTAAATAGAGTGAAGCAATACTTCACGCCTGGACTGCTTTTAAACCTTTACAAAGCGCAAGTCCGATTCTGCATGGAGTATTGCAGCCACCTTTGAGATGGCTCAGCTAAATACCAACTTGCCGCGCTTGACTCGGTGGAACGCGGAGCTAAGAGGCTCCTTGTTGTCATGCTTCACAGCTTAACTCATCGCCGCAAGGTTGCATGCTTGTCGGTTTTCTACAGATTGTACTTCGGGGAGAGCGTCCAGGAACTCCACGACCTCATTCCATCGGCCTCCTTCTACCATCGGACATCTATACGCACTGCAAGTTATCATCCCTACCTTGTTGCTATTCCACTAATTCGCACTAAATGTTTCCAAACGTCTTTTATAATGCGCACAGCAAAGGAGTGGAACTTTCTGCCTGCATCTGTGTTTCCATACAACCCTAATCTCTTCAAAATTAGAGTGAACCGGCTTCTTCTGGGTAAGCTCGCTCCATCGTCGACTTTGTGTCTGTCATCTTTGATCTAGACTAGAGTCAAGAGCAAACCCATCTCAAATTATATAAAAAGTACTGTAAGTAACTAGTAATAGATAATAATATGCAAGTTTAGAAAATAAAGCAGCATACCAATCTTAGCAAGTCCTTTCTCTGCTATTAATAATTCCAATTAAATCAAAAACACAATGAAAGCTGTTAAGCCGAAAATAAAAGGTCTATTTATAAACAAATTTATTCATCGCCTATCATCTTTTAATAGCAAGAATTCATTATTTTACAGCCTGCCCCTAAATGATTGAAGTCGGCGAAATAGGTAGAATTATCCCTGTTGTGATACCTATCGAATTTTACGGTAAAGTAAACTGGGATGTTGGGGTATCTTTCGTTCGGAGGAGCTTTTTCTGATTAAAAATAACAAAATAGAAAATGTTTTAAAGTTGATGAGCCAGGTATAAATTTACTTAAAATCGTTGTAGTTGGTTAAAAATCATACTACTATCACACTAATATTATAATGGCGAATGTTTGTGTCTGTGTGTATGTTTGTTACTTCTTCACGCGCAAACGGCTGGACCAATTTTGATACAATTTGGTATGCAGGAAACTGACACCCTAGATTAACACATAAGCTACTTTTAAACCGCGGGGCGCAGCTAGTAATTTATAAATGAGAAAATTTTAATAGATGTGTGTGGCTCAATCACATCGGAACGACTGCACGGATCTGGCTAAAAGGCTTCGAACATTTTTCTATGGGAGCTGGCATAGCCTACGTCGCCATTTTGTTTTTTACTATCATAAAAAATAATCAATTTCGTTCTTATACACATTAGATTATATTCAAATAAAAGTTCCCAGCTTAATTCTGCCAATTTGCAACATGGTGCCCTAAAGTGTCCGTTAGGGCACCATATTGTAAACATTTTTTCTTTGTTTAAGTATCCTCTACCCCTATCCCTGTTTTATTGCGCGCCATGATTCTGAAGTGCGAAGTGGCGACGGGGGCTATGCCACAAATGTTCTATCTCCGTACATGATAGATTATAGGTAGTCTGGAATAGTAGCACACTTTTTGTCCCGCGAGTTCCCTTGGGATAATTACCGACATACACGCCAGCGAAGCTAGCAGAAGTTGCTGCGAAAGAGCAGACAGCTTAAGCGTGACGTCACCACGGCTACGGCATAGCAACTGGCCTCATCATTGCGCAGATAAATCGTGTGTATGTTTATTTCTTTGGCTTGCCCTGCAGCCAAAACGGCTTGATGGATTTTAACATAGTGAGATATCAATAGATTCATAGTTACACCCTGAGTAACATAAGACGTATGAAATTTGAAATGAGAACTTGAAAAACAACTTTATGGCGTACTAGCACGTCGCCCGCGACTTCGTCCGCGCGGATTTAGTAGGTACTCCAGAAACTTCAACGCCCCGTTAAGGGATAGACTTTAACGGGTAGTTTTTGAGAATTGCTCAAAACAATTTGTAGTAATTAATTAGTCCGCAATTTTTGTTGCTGATCCTGTGGTCACAGGAGTACTTTTATCATGTAGTACATACATTTTATGTATCGTCAATGGTTTTCTCAGCGTACGCTAAATACTGAATTTATTGGGCAAAATTTTGCTACTTTGGGTGTAGCAAAATTTATTATATTATTGCAATTTTCATGGGGATCATTTTACTGATTTTGCTAAAAAATATATTACATTCTTACAACTCACACAAAAAAACATAAGAATAAGAATCACCCAGGTATAGGCCATGATGAGCATATGATAATATCCGCAAGAGAACCAAGGTTACCGACATAGCCCACAGGATCTCTGAACTGAAGTGGCAGAGGGCAGGGCACATTGCTCGCATAACAGATGGTCGATGAGGCCGAAAAGTTCTGGAGTGGTGACCGTGTACCGGAAGACGCAGCGTTGGAAGGCCTCCCACAAGGTGGACCTGGTGAGGGTCGAGGGTAGCCGATGGATACGAGACGCACAGGACTGGTTAATATTACCTTGTGATATTAGAAATAGTAAGAATAATAATGAATTCAAAAATAAGCTCTTTAAGCTACTAAATGACAAGGTATATTATTCAGTCAAAGAGTATTTGGATGACAAATTCTGATGAATATTTATAATTTATATTTTTTGATACTTTCATGACATTATCACTACTTTATCGACAAAATTTTGATAATTTGACATGCATATACTCGTACTTTTGACATTATTATTAACATTTTTATATTTTTTTTTTATACTTTCATGACATTTTCCCTATTTTATTGACACAATTTTGATAATTTGACATGCATATACCTACTCGCACATTTTATGTTATTAATATTCTAAAACTGATTTTGTATGCCTATCGGCGGGACATGGTCTGTACATTAATCTATTGAAAAACACCTGTAATCACCTATGTTCACAAAATGAATAAATGAATTTGAATTTGAATTTATTATTGTGGCGACACTTGGAGGAGGCCTAAGACGACGACGACGACGGACGGGTGACATCTTTCGGCTGATATTATGAGGCCTTCCTGCATTGTGTTATTCAAAATAACAGTAAAAAAATCCCGGAGATTCAATCTATACGCCGTATTATTAATTTTTATTAAGTATCAAGCCTACTATCTGTGCGTACGGCAACCTCATTGGTTTAATCATCAACGATTATAATTTGGGTAATCCACACGTAAAAACCTGGGTGATCCACACGGGTCGATCTTCCAGATTAAGCAACGCTTGCCGGGATCGGTCTGTGGACCATCTTAACATACCTAAATCCCTCCATGCTACGGCGTTTGTTCCGGTTGTCATTTACATCTTCGACATGCGTTATTTATTGGAAGCCAGATGCCAGAAATCAAACAATCTGACAAGGGGTAAATGATAAATGATATTTGTTTCTAAGTAGGTTAAACATAACACTTTTACACGTCAATCTTTTTTGGTCATTTTAAGCTAGATGAGGCCGATGTTTCGGGTGTCTTAGTTCCTAGAATGAGGAGGTCAGATAAGGAGCCGCTCCAGATAAAATACTCAGCTGCATCCAAGTAGACTGGAAGCTGACTCCAGTTGGAAAAAGACTCGGTAGATTAATTGGTTTTGACAGTTTGCAACTGGGTTAGAATGCGAAATTTCCTTAAAAATAAGAGAATCACCCCTCGGATAGCTACAAAGTTATTCGCAATCAATATCAACATATTACTGTGTAATAGGGTACTTTATTAATGAAAATTAATGATAAAATTTATGCAAATATACTTAAATATTCTGATTTTGAGTCATAAAAGCACATTACTGTTTTATTATATTAAAATTAAAAGTGGATATTTTGAATATCACGTAACCTAAAACACGAGCCGCCATGCTGTGACGTCATACAGGCAAATCTATTAGTTGTCATCTGTCAGTTCAGTCTAAACAGCTGTCATTGTCTTTGGATTAATATTGAATTAATGCCGGTCGTCTACGACTGTTTTGTAAACATACCAGTATGACGTCACCAAAATGGCAGGCAGCTATTTTGGCGAGAATAAAAAAGGTTTAAATTTTAATGCAATTTTATAGCAAGAAAGCGTGTTTATTTTGTGGATTTTTTTAGTTGCTTTTTTTTTGTTATTAGGAAATCAAGATTTTGAAGTGGTTTTCAAACAGTAGAATAACCTATTGCGGTTAATATCTGTTGTAATGGTAACGGGTTACCCGTCAATTTAGCTCCCAGTGCGTTATCCCTTGCGTCTCCCCGCGGCGCTGCGACTGGTTATCTCAAAGAGCCGTCTCTCAGCGTTAGAAAAGGATCGCTGCATCAGGTTGGTGACCCTGTGAATTTATAAATACTAGCATAAAAAGTATAGATAGATAGGAACCTTAAATTCAGAATGTTATATCTCTCGTTTTGTAAATATAATTACGACAGTTATTATGCTCTTAATTGCTAAGAAAGACCTTGAAAGGGATTAGACCCCTTTTTTTAAGGACGGGAAATAATCAATTGGCTTCTTACGCTCTGGGCGGGAGAGTGTCAGACTCTTACTGACTAAAACTCAGCCGTGTTCCTCCAAATGCCATTTGCGTTTCAGAGCCGCGGTGACTCTTTCGAACAAATTCCGCAACCCTAACAGGTACTGACCTTAGCGGGCTCCATCTACTATGCTGACATCTGTCTGAGGCGCGCGTAAACCAAGACGCGCCGTCGACCCGGGCCTGCTGCCCAACTATGACGAGCTAATGCCATCCGATTCCGATGATGTAAAAGGGATAGTGCTATTCGCTATGTATAGCTCCGTCTCTCTAAGAGCGGAATCATTATCGTTTTAAGACTTCATAGTAGGTCCTCTGGTTCTTAACGGATAGCGAGCCACCCAACGCTCGTCGTCCGCAGACCCGCGCTTACGATGGCCGGGAATAGCCCTGCGACTCCCGACGCCCGGGTAGGCGTATCCCTTAAAAGTTCTTTCTTATCAAACTTGTCTCTACTTCCGTAAACACGTACAACAACATGTGATGTCCTGTGGTGTCCAGGTGAAGGGCACGGGAATCCGCTGGATGAGCATAAACCGGTCGATAAGGCGACTCTTGGGGGAGGCTTATGTCCAGCAGTGGAAGTTTTTCAGCTGAAATTATAAAGATAAAATTTCTAATTTAAGTATTTTCCTGTATTTCGGTGTGCCAAATGTCCTAGTACCTACCTAACACTTAAAAACCGACTTGCCGTACGGCCTCATTTATAAACGTAGTACAAAAAAAATACAAAATTAATTTCAAGTAAAGGTTAATTAAGCGAAGATTTAATTAGAATAATAAAAGGCACGCTTATTACAAACTTTATGACCTTTGCCGGTGAAATTAAATTGCTTACCTGGGTAGGCTCTTATATTTTCTTTGGCTTTAATTTGGATACTAAATTGGGTCTCTAAAGTTCTCGACAAATGCAAGTGGAGTTAGTAGTACCTGTGTAAATACACCAGAATACACTAATTATATAAACACCAGAATGTAAGTGCTTCACTGGATTAATATACTTAATGAGTTATCACGAATACGATTCGCTACGGGTTCTATTATTATTCATTACACTTATTTCTTAAATTTTTAAATATTTCTTAAAAAAAAAATAGTAGCCCACCGGAATCGGGAACAAGATCCAAGCTAAGGGCGGTCCGGCTCCAGAGACTCTATTATTATTATTATTTAAGCTTTCGCCCGTGACTTCGTACCCGCATATCCCATTGTAGCGGCATCATTACCACCACATGAAAAAACTAAGAGAACCGCAACGCCATCTACGACGAACTAACAACGAAATCCTGCATCGCGCAAGCAAAGTTCTCCGTGCGATTTGAACATATACAACAGTCCGAATATCAACTATCGGGCAGTTGCCCACCAGACACAACAACCGTCTGGCAGGAGGATCCTCCCATTTTCCAGTGGAGATATGCGGGACTTAACTCTCTGTACCGGATACCCTCTATACTGGTGACCCTCGACAAAGAACGTCAGCGCAGCCTTTACCCGTTCCCGTAGAAATTTCGGGACGAATTATACACCTAAACCTTCCTCATGAATAACCCCATCCATTAGTGAAAACCGCATGAAAATCGGTGCAGTAGTTTTTGAGTTTATTGCGAACAGACAGACAGACGCGGCGGAAGTCTTTGTTTTATTATATGTAGTGATTTATATCAAATACAAAATATTCATATTGTTGTTAGTGACACTTATAAAACTATGGTATTAAACTTTTCTCATCAGAACAAATGAAATATCCCGCAGGGGATGCCCTAGCGAGCGGTCATTTAGTTTAATTTAGCTAGTTTGTAAGCCCGGGCAGGGGGCCCTTATATTCATTTGAGGCCACCACAGGATAGTCCGGTTAAGCAGTAACCAGCCTTAGTGTGCTGAGTTGAACTGCGAGTGGTCCCCGTTCAAAAAAAAAAAACTAATTTAAATACCGATAACTATGTCCGCTTCCCGCTGCACCAGACCTACAGCTGTGCATAGTGATCCTGTGCCCCAGGAACGGGCAATCAGGCTTGTTCACTATCACCTTTAAAATGCTGTTGGTGCTCCCCCGAAGCCTTCGCATCAATTAAAGAAAGAGTGAAATGTACATAATCTGATCGACGATACCAAGCGATAAACATTTGATCGACTGCTGATCGATGTCATCGATCGACGTTGATGGATCTTTGGCTGATCGAAGAAAGAAGTAGAAACTATTGATTGAAGCCGACAAATCCATTCTACCATCGATCGAAGTCGACAAATCCATTCTACCATCGATCGATGGCATCGATCGACGATCGATCGATTGGTGTGGTAACACCCTAAGCAATATCCGAATTCAGTCCGAGATTTTTAGACTCTTGATCCGTATTTTCACTGATTCGGACTCTTACTCTCCAACTAGTTGTTTGAACAAAGTCAACGACAACAAGTTCGGGAACCCCGGATCAATCAAACTACCTACTTGTCAGTGACTTACCGGTGCATTATATACGGGTGACCGAACGAGATGACCGCGGGATTCAGCTGGATGCGTAAAGCACAGGACTGCCGGTCGATTCTGTAAACATATCGAGGTGAAGTGATCACGAGGTGAGCTGTCAATTGGAATGACAGCTCACTCCGTGATCACGTGACATCCTGATTGTATGGATTGACAGCTCACCTCGTGGTCACTTCACCCAAGCCTTCACTTCAACATAATTTATGTACAGAATCGACCGGCTGGTTCATTTGGCGAATAATGATGATGTACATTGAATCACCAACTCTTCAGTAAAGCTGGATGATTTTAGTAAATTCTCTGATGAAAGGACTTTAAAAGTAGTAAATTTTAAACAAGTACGTATCACATTTCAACCACATCCCACAGTTAAAACGCCAATCTTGTTTCATTATTACTTCCTCAATTCACTAATTATTCTCTTAAATAATTCTAAATTATCTGTCGACCTTTCTCTCAAACGATTTTCTTTTATATTTTTGCTTAATTAAGTTAACCTTGGGAACAGACCTTGGGAAGGTCCTTAAAAATGAATGGAGCAAAGAAATTATTAAAACAATAGAACGTTTTATAGGCGTCTTATTTTCCTGAGGAAAACAGGTCTGATGTATACACCAAGCGGTAAGATTTTACTATTTTATATAATACTATCTGACCCACGCAACTTCGTCTGCGTAACATTTTTCATGAATGCTCGGCTCCTATTGGCCGTAGCGTGATGTTATATAGCCTAAAGCCTCCCTCAATAAATAGGCTTCCAAACACTAAAATATTTTTTTAATTCTATTTAAATTTCTAATAAATAGTCAAGAATAACTGATCGAGTGGTAAATGATCAATTATCGACCGCCGAGAGTAGAAAATAATTAAGGTAAAGGTTGGTGGTAAAGGGTGAAAATTTAGGGTTGTATGTATTTTTATTGCCAAATTATACACAATAAAACAAAATTTTGTCCAAAAAAATAAAAAAAGATATTTATACATAAGATATATAATCTTATAATATAACATTTTATATTTATTTGTGTTCAAATTATACTAAATAAAATGAAAAGTGGCGAATAATTTAATTTTCTGATCTATGTGTTACCAATATTATTCGTGTTACCTACTGTATAAATTCTAAGTTGACACTTCGCGTGGCCCAAGGGCTAGCTTTTACCTTGGACAAAGGATAAGCATTGCCATACAACGTGGCAATGCTACAAGCCAATTGAGAACATTACCAGTGGCCAGTGATGCGGAGGAATTTTTCGACGCCATAATTTAGACTATCTTTTGTGAGTTAAGAGTATTTTATTTAAGTGTATATTTAGTATTTATTTAAACTGTGTGTGGTACACAATAGTGGTACATGGACAGACTTAATGCATCAAGGCATTCTCTACCAGTCAACCTTTGAGTTAAAAATACTACACTGTGGTACGTAAACAACAATTAAAAAGAATATATAAATGTAACAGTAGTTAGTTGAACATGAATAGATAAAAATATAATGAATAAATGTAAGCTTTTAAATTCAAGTTCTTCTAACTTAACAGACAGATTTGTTGCTGGGGAGTTTATTGCACCACTTCTTCCCAGCTAACAGTAGAAGTGGTGACGGGCGGGCGTTTTGAGACACTGCAGTGAAACTTTGACGTTCAAAAATTGCTGGTACTCAGCCTAATTTGAATAAATTACTGTTGATATTAAAAAAGGGATGTTTCTTGCAAAAACTCACGTTATTGGTTTTCATATTTTCGCCTAAAACTGATGGTTGATCAACATGAATCGGATATTTATAGCATTTACTGGTTGGACAGCATCTTTCGTAGTCGTAGTACTAAGTTAAGTGTCATCAAAGAGGACAAAATTGAATTGTTTACAGAACAGTAGAACACACAATTAGGTTTAATGTTAAATAATTGACTCACGTTCTTTTACTCTCTCAAATTTGCTCCCTTTGATCCACACAATTGAAACATAAAAGAAGAGAAGGTTTTCGTAGTCAGGGTGAATAATAATGTCGATTTTTTACTATAAAAACTAATTTTTCATCACCTGCCTAGCCTTTTCCCAATTATATTGGGGTCGGCTTCCAGTCAAACCGGATTCAGCTGAATACCAGCATTTTACGTGGATCGGCTGCCTACCAGACCTCCACAACCCATCAACAGGGAAACACGGTACTCCTTCTTAGACTAGTGTCAGATTTTCTGGTTCTGACAATCCGTAACGACTGCCAAAGATCTACAAATAACAGCCGGGACCAACGGCTTAACGTGCTTTCCGAGGCACGGAAGAGTCTCGGTATGTTAAGATGGTCACCCATCCACAGACCAACCTCGGAAAGCGTTGCTTAACCTTGAAGATTGACCCGTGCGGCTGTTATGATTTAACCACGAGCTCCTCTATAAAAAACTAATTTTTATTTCAATAATATTTTCTTAAATAAAATTTGAAATGTTATTTCTGCAAGTGTAACTTCAGAGGCTCGTATCCAGTGTTGACATAAAAAAAAACCCGCCAAGAGCGAGTCGGACTCGCGTGCAATGGGTTCCGTACGAATATATTTTTTTTATACGTTTTTGTTTTAATCACCAGATTTCTAAAAGGTTTTCCTGTAGTTAGTAAAGGACTGTTTTAAACAATTTGAGGCTCATTATTTTCGTTGATAAGGGGGAATTGTTAAAAATACAAAGCAAAGGCTTTGACAGACGGAGAGCCAGATAAACAGATAAACGAAAGATCACTCTGACTTAGCGAACCCTAATAAGGGTTTCGCTTCTTCTCTCTTGTCTACGGAACTCTAAAAATAAAACTTTACCACCATTCGCTCAAAGATTATCTCATAATCATTATCTGTAACGTTGTATATTGTTAAAACAAGAAAAACATGGTAACATTATTATATGGTGCAACTAGCTCAAATACAATTACGCTCGAGCCATCTTGTATTTAATTTGCAGTGTTGTCCCGCAATGTTACATTCAAATAAGGGGAGTGATGGAGTTGTACTTGTTAGGGATAGGGTCGCGGATATGCGGATATTTTATTATTCGTAACTATATTATTAAATTACATGACAAAATATGGAATAATGGTAGGTATTCATTAAATTAAGGGCCGATTTTTTTTAAACTGAAATAACTTTTAACTGAAGAATAAATATGGCTGTTTGACATGTTTGTTATACAAACGCAGTCAAACTACCATTTTTATTACTTAGGTTAAACTTATCTGAATATCAATCCATATCCATGGGCCTCTGGCTATGTGCGTTAAAATCTATAATAAACTCCCGAATTCACTTAAAGATACAGAGTACGACAACAAATTCAAAAATGACCTACAAAACTACTTAAACTTAAAATCATATTATAGCCTAAAAGATTTTTTAACTGAGAAATAAATAAATTAATATCGACTTGAACACATTACATATACACAACTAGGTACTCTATAAGACATCAGTCCGCTACTGCCTCACTCCTGTATTTTTAGTGATTACTTTCTATTTCTTTTTTATTTTATCTGAAAATGTGACATATTATATGTAAAACTAATCTATTGACATTAAATTAACTTTTGTGAGATTGTAATATGAAAATGATAATTTACTTATTTAGTTTATAAGAATGACATAATGTATACTTAATAATATTTTTTTTTTTTTTAATTATTCTATATCAACAAATTATGTGAATAATGAATAATGATAGCATGTTAAATTAATTAAAACCTGTCGCCTATACATTGCTGTGCCCTAGCAGGGTTCATTGTTTGGAACTATCATAATGTAACAACCTGTAAACAACATGAAATGCAATAAATGAATATGAATATGAATATGAATGCTTTTTAGGAAAACGTAGCATTTAAAAAAAAAAGAGTAGAATCGATTCTTTGGGTTTGTTTAAAAACACTTTCAAGTAATGTTTGTAAACAGTCCTAGATAGTTATCGACCAGAGATATTAAAATTGGCAATGCCTAGTTTTTAGATTTGATTATTTAATTAAATTAAATACTATAGAAGACTTACAAATGAAACAAACAGATCAAAGTCAGTAAAAAAGACTGACAGCCAATTACAAGTTTTACTTATAAAGTACAGAACAGAAAGTTAATTTTTTGGGTATTCAGCCCAAGTTTAACTTGGTTTTATAAATGCTTGTCCTTTATTTAGAGGTGCACAATTAAGTAATTAAATAGATAATGTTACGCGCCAGAATTAATGCCGGGTACATAACGACATTAGTTACTACTAGCGCCATCTAGTATCGAGCAGCAGAACTAGTAGAGTCAAGTACCTTCTAGTCTTTTCCATGCTAGAACATCTAGGGTTCTCGACATCTGGTCAGTCGAGACCGGTATTTAGGCAAACTTTCCAGAGGTTTCGACAGTAGGTTCTGGAATTAACTGACCTATATAAGGACCGCATAGCCCGCGATCGAGTCAGTATTGGATTTGCGATAAAAGCGAATACTGCGATTAAAATGATAGTGAAGATGTTTTTTTTTATAATTAGTAGGTAAGTTTAAAGTTGTAATTAGTGTTGATTAAAGTGACATTTTGGTAATTTAGCTCGTAACAATAATAATTACCTACTAAGCTATGAACATTTTCAACCCAAGTCGATCTTAAAATTTTCCGGTATCAGCGAACGCAGCGACATTTTATTTTCGGATATACGAATAGTTTTGTGACATCACTAGACTGCGTTCCCGCTGTTTCTTGTTTTGATAGAGACGTTCCACGTTGACGTATAAACGTTTGAATGGAACATGCATTACATTTCCGTGTTGTACAAATTGCCTATGTATGTTATTTGATTAAATGTACCTACCTCTCACTCAACCAACTCCATAGAGAATCGTCTCTTTAGTATAAGTACCTATATAAAATCGTATGTATTGTGTCGTATTGAAAAGTCGATAGCTAAGACTTTCTGGCTTATTTTTAAAAACAATCTAACCATATGCTTGTCAAGGTACAAAATTGGATTTTAATTCGAATTAGTTAAAGAAAATTCCTAGGCATTCTCTGTCAATCCACGATTGACTCAAATTTGAATTAAGAACCTACTAATCCTTAGTTAAATAAACATGTTCTTAAAAAGTTTTATGAATAAGGTGAGTTTTATGTTACGAAGGTGAGCACCTCTCTATGTGTATATTATATTACTCTGTGGTGCTCACCAAAGAGAGATACCCTATCAAAAATCCTATCTTAGTGAAAACCAAGAAAGGATTCTTTAGGCGTCGTCCAAATAACACAAAGCGTTTATAATAAAAAAAGGATTGTGTGGTTTTATGAAACCACGGTAAAAGTGAAACTGTTTTTCACATTATAGATATTTAACTAAAAATTTTCGGAATAATATTCCATTAAGGGTATAAAAAAACACTGACAAAAACAAACAAATTAGCGTGGAGCACTGGCACAAATGAGTAATAGTCTATACACTACACGGTCAGCTGATGGAACTATAGACGCCGCCATATTGGCCTCGGCTGCTCTGACGAGCGCCTTTCACTTTATCCCTACTCCGCGGCCGACCGTCACGCGACATGCGATACACAGACCAAAAAATTTGAGACGATGTAATAAAAGTTTCACTTTAATAACATTATTACAAATCTTTCACTATTCAAGCTGCTCATTTGTGGAATGCATTACCCATAGATGTGATTTGTGCACAAACGCTACCAACGTTTAAAAAATTGGTGAAGGAGCATTACCTCTCACTATAATTTTTCTTCTCCTTTCCCATTTATATATTGGATATTTATTAGTATATTATTTAGTATTGTGTGTATTTTATATTATTATGTCTAATTTATATTATTTATGATGTTTGTACACTGACCGCCCTAAATCTAACTTCTTTCGTTCAGTCCATCCATGGGTTGTCTGTAAGAGATTGCCCTGTGCGATAAGACCGCCCATTGTACACTTGTTTTTTTAAACGTTTTTACTACATTTGTAATGAGGTGTACAATAAAGTATATAATAAATAAATAAATAAAGTGATCGTCATTCATTCAATCATTCAATTATTCATGCGCGGTGACGCGATCTGGTGTGCCAAACAAATGAACGCGTTGATAGCGTTTTCGCGCGATGATCGCTCTGTATTAGAACGACGCCTAAGGCTTCTTCAGTAGAACCCAGAACAAAAACTGGATTATCTGTAACAAACCTTATTATACCCCAAGATATCTGTTCGCAGTTTCCTTAAGGAAGGTTAACATAAAACAGCATTCAATTACGTTCGAAGCTAATATGTGCGCGTATCTTTTATTCACAAGCTCCGAGTTCTTTAGTGCCTTATCTACATACACAAACAGTAAAGAAAGGCTGTTCAAATGAGATAGCTTTGCTCTTTGTTTTTTAAATACTTTCAAGTCTGTTGTTCATAGAGACATTTACTTGTTTTTTGTTATTTTAGATTGCCATGAGGTTGGACTGCCTCCAATGATGCAGCCAACCATGAATTAGGGATCATATCCTGTGGAACCCTTCTCTTAAACCTTCTGGGCAAAGTTTTTTTAAACAAAAGTAACCTTTTTTTAAGGATGGAAAATCATCAAATGACTTCCGCTCTGGGTGGAGCAGAAGGGCGTGTCAGACTCTTACTGCCTAAAACCCATCCGTGTTCCTTCTAAAGCCCTCTACGTTCCAGGGCCGCGGTGACTCTTTTGAACAAATTTCGCAACCCTGGCAGGCTCTGGCCCTAGCCCGTCTCCTATGCTGACATCTCTTTGAAGCGCGCTTGGAACACAGCGCGCCATTGACCCGGGCCTGTTGCTGATCGGACAGCGAGCCACCCAACGTTCGCCGTCCGCAGGCCCGCACCTATGGTGGCCGGGGATCGCCCTGTGACTTCCGACGGCCGGAGTGCCTTCTCCTGTAGCGGCGGTTGGGGCGACGGCCTTGTCTTTCCCTCGCGCGGCCCGCCTCCTCCTTCGCTAGCATTACTGCTTCGCAGAAGGAGGAATCCATAAGTACCCTGACTTTCTCGACTGCCCAAACAAAGGAGTGTTATGTTTTTAGACGTTTTTATATGCTGTTATGCTCAGTGCTGTTTGGTTTTTGGACATCATTTATAAATAAAATCTGGAAGCTATGTACATCATGACATGACGACATGCATCTACTTTATGCACTCACACTTTTGTTATTTTTATTCTTATTTCATTTTGAACTTGTGTTTATTAAGTAACATAATTTAAGAACTACTCGTTTAGGGTTTAGTTTAAGTCCACTTATGAATGTGTGTCTTTTGTGGCAATTAAATAGAACAGTTTTTCTTTATTTTCTTCATTCTTTCGAAAATAATCTCGTCGAGGAGCTCGTGGGTAAATAATAACAGCCACACGGGTCGATCTTCAATGTTAAGCAACGCTTGCCGAGGTTGGTCTGTGGATGGGTGACCATCTTAACATACCGAGACTCTTCCGTGCCTCGGAAAGCACGTTAAGCTGTTGGTCTTACCAAGGAGTACCGTGTTACCCAGTTAGTGGGTTGTGCAGGTCTGGTAGGCAGACGCTCCACGTAAAATACTGGTATTCAGCAGAATCCGGTTTGACTGAAAGCTGACCACAATATAATTGGGAAAAGGCAAGGCAAATGATTATTTCTAAAATAATACCAATTTATAATAACACTTAAATATTTGCTTGCTAAAAATATTTTTTCGGCCAATCTAAACACATACTTAATAACCCGCCTCCACGAACCACAACCTCTTGACTCCCTGCCAAGAATCCACCTTAAAGTTTCGATGCTCCCAGTTGCCAACTATTTCCTATTTCATCCATCTTCAAGTCTAACCTAGATTTAGAGACTTTTCATCCTTATATTCAGTTTAAGCACAATCCTGCGGTTATCAATTTGCTGACACGTTGGAACACAATGTGGGGCCAAGGAAATTCTGAGACGTTATTTCATGTGGCTATTTTTAGGCTGGTGCATCAGCCAAATGACGTCCACTGCTGGACATAGGCCTCCCCCAAAGGGTTTTTGGTTTGCCATGATCGCCACGCTTGGCAGGCGGGTTGGCGACCGCAGTGTAGCTGTTGCAATGCACAAAGAATGCTGCTGCCCATTCTCTGGTGAGTCTCTTAGTCGCCTCTTACGACACCTACGGGAAGTGATGGGGTAGTGCTATTCTTTTACGTCCGACACCATACAGAACCAAGGTTACAATTGTGTGTAACTGTGATTTTAACCCTAACATTCTTGATGGAATGCCATGGCAAACGTATGGGACTGACATGCGCTACAGAAATGTCACGCGGTCAATCGCAAATCGTTGTCTTTGATAGAATGACAATGTGTGTAAAGTCTCTTATTGACTTAATGTATATGAAACATGTGTTTATTTCATGAAACTGTAAATGAAACACCAATTTTATAAACTTCCTTTACGAATTCGTTGAACTGTTCAGCTGTTTTATATTTTCAAACATTTGCTGGGTCGTGAATTCGGTCTCTGGTCAGGGCAAGTGCGATTTGAAAAATCTCAGTAGTCAGCAAATTGCAGAGGACCAATTCTGCTATATTTTAAGCAACGTTTGCATTGGCTTCTTTGACGCAATATCTAAAAAAACCTCAATTTCGATTCATTTTTGACAGATTGTGACCAATGCGAACGTTGCGTAAAAATTAGTAGAGTATTGTCAATCTGATCTGAGTTTGGTTAATATATGGAAAATGGCAAACGCCGTAAGATTGTAAAATATCGCGTGAAATTGTAAACTATTTATTCTAAATAAGAACGGATACAATGGAAACTATTGAATTTGGATGGGATTTATTGTATACAAAACGAATTGTTCATAATATATCGAGTATAATCTAATCAAGATTTCTTACAATGTTACGGAGTTTGCAATTTTCCTGTGACATATATAAGACGTCCTCTGACTAACGTACAATATGTGAGTGACTCTTACTGCCTAAAACCCATCCAAGTTGCTTCTAAAGCCCTTTGCGTTCCAGGGCCGCGGTGACTCTTTCGAGCAAATTCCGCAACCCTGGCAGGCTCTGGCCCTAGCGGGCCCCGTCTCCTATGCTGACATCTCTTTGAGGCACGCGTGGAACACTATGCGCCATCGACCCGGGCCTGGTTGTAACCCAACGCTCGCCGTCCGCAGGCCCGCGCCTACGGTGACCGGGGATCGCCCTGCGACTCCCGACGCGACGCCCGGGGCATCTTCTTTAGCGGCGGTTGGGGCGAAGGCCTTGTCTCTCCCTCGCGCGGCCGGCTCCTCTTTCGCTAGCATTACTGCTTCGCAGCAGGAGGTGACCGCTTCCCAAGCCTCCTCGCTCCGGGCCATGGCCGGACGCGAGAGGTCACCGCTGCTGATCGCCTCGAATTAAAGAATACCTTGGAGTTTTCTTTCTGATAATATTAATGTTATATTTCGTCAGAGTAAAATTATTGAACTCATCTTATCGTCGCAGATGGTGTAACGATCGCCGCCGCGGATGAGGCTGGCCGGATGAGCACGACGAAGCTCCTCAACTTTGCGCTTACGCGATTCTAAATTACACTCTAGGGATAGGCAAAACTGCGTGGAATCGGTTTTACAGCGATTCGTTTCAAAGTTTTGAACATTATGGTTTCTGAAGTTTATAGCAAACGTGTTATAGATAGTGATTATCGGACAAACAGGAGGATCTTCCTCCCCTTTCAGTGGAGGTGTATTATAATATATTATAATACGTATAACCAGTAACATTTTCGAATCATGATTTATTACAAACGCCAAACTAACCAACGCTACAGAAGTAACTACTTACAAAAATAAGCCTTTTTTAAACTAGTTACCATCCATCCATGTCACTACGTATAACCAATTACGCCCAAAAGGGTGATACGACTAGGGTTCCCAACTTTTTGTACTAAAAAAAAAGTTTCCTACGGTCGGACAAAAAAAATTAAAAGTATTTTAGAAACGTTAACAGTACCTATTTTATTTTTAGACGTTTTAAAAACATGTTTTTTGGAGCTTCTTGAACAATTTGTTATCATTTTTAAAATATTCATAAGCCTCTCAACTATTTAAGTTAATATTAATATAAATGAGGAACTCATTTTTTATTGAATCTATAGAAGCAATAGTTTTTTGGTTTTATTTTGGCTGGCGAATACCAGCGGTCATAAAAACAGGATTTTGTATACTTTTTTTTATAGAATAGTAAAAAGTATTAACGGACGAATAAAATTATAATTACTGTTATTAACAGTATGGTTGGCAACCCTAGTAACGACCGACGCGACGTCTCAACAAAACGATCGGCCGAATCTGTTGACCAAGACTGGCCGCATAACAAGGTTTCCTGATAAGGAATTCCGTGAGACTAACGCCGATGTTCGATTTTTTGTATTAGAAAGCAGAATTCCCTAACACTATCTTGACAGCAGCCAAATTAATTATATGCATATTTGCTGTTTTTATTTCTCTATGGTACAGTGTGTCAGCTCTAAAAGGCACCTGCTAGGATCTGTTCACTTTTGCTTTGTTAAAAGACAAATAAATTACTACGCAATTTGGGTGCGGTTTGGATGTACTGCTACTTAATAGAACAAAATAATGTTTAGTTCAATAAAAATACTGTTTTTTTAAGTTTATCTGTATTTCTTACTTAAATTATCAAGTCATGCAACTAGAGTAGGTACGTATATATTTAGAACGTTGAATTTCGTTTTGTTTATTAAACCGCGGAATTTGTGTGGTTGACAGGAAAAGACAGTGTTGTTAGGTAAGATTAATTAAAAAGAGTAAAATGTGTTTTTAAGTGAAACTCCTAAGGGGGCGTTCAAGTATTACGTAACACAATTTGGGGGGACTTGTAAAACGTTGCGGTGCGTTACAGGGGCGGGAGGGGTGTTCGAACAACGCGTTACGTAACATTGATTTTTGAAGTGATAACTTGTTATGGGAGGAAAAACCGCTTCGTAACGTAACGCGTTACGGCACCAGTCTGTCTAGCTTCACTTTCTCTCACGCATACGACAGCGGTAGGCGGGCTCTTCCTCTCTCACTCTAACCCACAGCGCTAGTCGTATTTCGGACAGACGCTTCCCATATTAAATAGTTCAACTTAGATTAGTTTAAGTTATCGCTTCTGTCGGGCGTTCCGAGAAGAACACGTTTTTTTTTTAATTTAGTCCTAGCTCACTAAACAAATTTTCGAGTTACACAGTCACTAAACAGTACCTAGTCATTTTGCCAAACAAAAATGAAGAGTCAATATTTTTCTGTGAGATTAGTAGACATAATCGTGACTTTTAGGTCAAAATTGTCACTTGGGTGTTACGTAACGTTTAGGGTTACCCGCATATCCCTAAACGTTACGTGAAGAAGGGTCAAGAATCTTCAAAAATTGCGTTACATAATAATAATATTTTATTCAAGTTATAATGTAAAAACAATAATTACAAATTTGCTTAAATCTATGTAAAGTTCACTAGTGTTATTTGCCTGAACTAAGATATCCTGTGATAATACTTTACCGCCCTCTAAAACACTAAGATTAACACGACTTAATGGGGCCAAATTCTTCGGCAAAGGCTTCCTGTTCTCCATTCCTTCCATAGCTCTCAATGTTTTGATTCTTTACGCCAGTTCAGTAGGCAGCCATCCATTGCGTTTCGCTATCTTCTCCTCGGCCTGCCGTGAAGCGTCTAACTTTGTCAAACTCTGGGCTTAAATCTTGTGGTAGAGCTTAGCTACATAATAGTCAAATCATTGACGTCGCCTTCAAGCAGTATTTAAAAAATAATATACTTAGTATTTTGTGTTAAACAAAAACATTAACAGACAACAAGAGCAACAACATGTATGCTCTTATTATTTTTTTGTATTCTATCATTCTTAGGGTTCCGTACTCAAAGGGTAAAAACGGGACCCTATTACTAAGACTCCATTGTCCGTCTGTGTGCCTGTCACCACGCTGTATCTCATGAACCGTGCTAGCTAGACAGTTGAAATTTTCACAGATGATGTATTTCTGTTGCCGCTATAACAACAAATACTAAAAAACAGAACAAAATAACTATTTAAGTGGGGCTCCGATACAACAAACGTGATTTTTTTCGGTTTATGGTACGGAACCCTATAACCCTTAACATACCGAGACTCCTCCGTGCCTCGGAAAGCACGTTAAGCCGTTGATCCCGGCTGTCATTTGTAGATCTTTGGCAGTCGTTACGGATAGTCAGAAGCCAGTAATCTGACACCAGTCTTACAAAGGAGTACCGTGTTGTGTTACCCAGTTAATGGGTTGTGGAGGTCTGGTAGGTAGCCGCTCCACGTAAAATACTGGTATTCAGCTGAATCCGGTCTGACTGGAAGCCGACCCCAATATAATTGGGAAAAGGCAAGGCAGATGACGATGGTATGGAACCCTTCATGTGAGAGTCCGACTCGCACTTGGCCGGTTTAAACCATGTTTTTAAGCAAATAAATAGTATTCTTATCTATTCTATTCTAAAACCCAAAAATAAACTTTTTCAAAAAAATACGGAATTTGAATTCATTCGCCATTTCCATTGCTACCCCATAAAACGGGAAATATTCAGCGGCACGTATTGGTTCTGGGCGAAAATATTTTTACGTGAAATTTAATCTAGTATAAAAGATGATTGAATAAAATTACCTTAGTTCGGCTCGAGTGGCGTTTTGACGGTAATAAGAAAGATAATCCCGTTCAAGAACAAGTTAATTGGTCTGGTTTTATTTCTGGATCCACGTCACTACTGACATAATTCTTTATTTTTTTTTATTTCGTTTAAATATAATAATTATGCATGCTTCATGTTACACCAAAAGTACTTACAAAATGGGGACAGTGGCGGTTTCATAGCTGATAGCGATATCTACCAGCACTCTTTGGATACACTTAAAGACCTTAAAATGTAAAGTGTCATGTCGTGAAGTTATGAAGTATTTTTTAAAGAAAAATGAGCGTTTTTCATTTCGCACACCATCCAGTCTTTGCGTTTTATACAGCGTGAAATTGAAATGGTTTTTTTCCCGCAGCGAAATGAGTTTGTCTTGGTAATACAATCGATTTATGAAAAATAATAAATTTTAAATCAAGAAATTGCAAAATTGCGATAAACAAAACTCGAAAGCGACTTTGAACCAATAGTTATACATCGCGATAGTTTCGTGCAAAGCGGCCACGGTCGTTGCCCTTCGCCTATCAACTAGCTGATAGGTACTCCTGGTTTAATGAAACACAATAGGTACCGAATAAGTTAACATAAAAGGATGCCGCGCGCGATGCGCATGGCGTCACTCGCCGCGTGCTTGCAGGCAAGTTAATGACGTACTACTACGCGCGAGGGCTTATTTTGCTCTGAACATTTTTCAATCGCTTTTCACTTTGTCGGCGCGCCGCTGCTCTGCCGTTGTCGGCAGTGAAAAGAGCGAACGGCGGCGCGTGCGTGTGTTGAGTAGTACCTATGTCACGTCTAGTGAGTTATTATTGCTTCTGACGCTTTCGAGTTTATGGTTTTTTATTTAATTATTTGAAAACAAAAACATTTTTATTTTTTCAGTTTAACTTTATGTTTCAATAGTACCACTGATGGCTAATCGTTCTGCCAAGGGAAAACAACCATAAAAATTTCAGCGTGTATTTTACTTAGAAGAACCCGACAGGTTGCAAGAAAAACATCCATCTTTTGGGCTAGCTCATTCTATCATAGTCCTAATCCATTGCTTTCCATCAAGTAAGATCGAGGTCCAGGGCTGGCTTCTACTGGGGTTGAGGAATTTTTTCGAAAGAGTTACCACGGCCCTGGAACGCAAGGGGCTTTAGAAGGAACACGGATGCCAGTAAGAATCTGACACTCCTTTTCGCAACGCCCAGAGCGGAAGGAGTCATTTGATGATTTTCCATCCATAAAAAATGGTTTTTTTTAACTACATATATCCGAATCGGCTTTCCAGTCTAACCGGCTCAGCTGACTACCAGTATTTCACTTGAAACGACTGCTTTTATAACCCAAAAATAGACACTTTAATTTAACAACACTAATTATAACTTTTAACTCACTAATTTTACTTTAATTCGCAGTGACGATCGCTTTAAAAATTATTCGTTCGTATCGCAAATCCAATACTGACTCGGTCGCGGGCTATGTGGTCCTAATATAGGGCATCAGTTAATTCCAGAAGTCTACGAGCTACGGTGTCTACGGTAGAAACATCTGAAAAGTTCGCGTACAAATATCAGTCCCGACTGCATGGAAAACGGTACTAGCATAGAAAAATCTAGAAGAATCTTGACTCTAATAGTTCTGCTACTCGATACTAGATGGCGCTAGTAGTAACTAATTTAATTATGTACCCGGCATTCATTCTGGAGCGTAACACTATGTAACACAACACCTCTTGCCAAGACTGAGCTGCCAAAGATCTTCAAATGACAGCTGGGGTATTTAATGGATGATCGATCACCCATCCACGGTAGACATCTTAATCTCGAAGATGGCTCCGTGTTTCTATTGAGCAGAGCAGGCTCATCTCGAATTAAAAAACTATCCTTTACGTGCACTTTGGTTTTTAGCAGCAGTAGATCTGAAACATGTGCTATTTTTGAAGTGAAACTTCTTTATCGGCGTTGGAAAAAAAAAACCGTCACATTTCTCGGTTACGCATCACATGTTTCCGTTACGCGCCATCTTTTTCTTGTCCCTACCACGGTTGATTCGAAGAGTACTTTCTCCAGCGGAGTAGGGATAGCACGTCGTTTAAGCGGACTTACTCCCACCACTAGACTTGACCGTTTTTTGTATTAGAGAGAGTTGTTGTTGTTGTGTGTTGTTGTTGTGGTAGTTGTTGTTGTTTGTTTGTTTGTTGTTGTTGTTGCAGTTGTTCTTGTTGTTTTGTGTTTTGTTTTTACAAAGTAAAAATGAAAACAAAAGTAGATCATTTTTCGAAAAATAAGGTCATAAAGAAGTTTTACTTCTTACGTGTGTACACTAGTACACGCACACATTTTTTTAAATTACAGTGATGGAGTCTGTAACTGATGCAGCATCAGCTGTATCCTACGTAAGGGATATTCAAAGTTCCCTGAACATGCTAATGACTTTAGGAATCACTAGTCACCTGTGGATGCCTGAGACTCATGTGACAGGTCAGTTTATTTAACTGTTTCTTCTTTTTCAGCATCTTCTTATCTGTCTTTTATTTGTGCTTGAAATTCATAGAATTTAAAAAGTGTAAAAATAATTTACCATAGTTGAGGGTTGGGCTTATGTCTTAGTCTTAAGCAGTTGGTTAGGTTGGCAACACAACACCAACAAGGCATTTGAAACTCTAAACCTATAAATTGTACGATATAATTTCGAATCGCCTGCCATTGCTGGGCAACAGCCTCTCCCAATTCCTTCCAGATTTTTTTTTGACAGTAGAAGGACAGGCTATAAAATGATGATAACTACGCAACCGGTCTTATAGAACGTTCGAACACCACCTTTAACTGTCATTACATGATATTGTAAGATAAATTTTAGTATCGTCTAGCTGAACTGATAATCAAATTCTTTCGAAATGATACAGATGAAGCTGTATACGATTACATAATCGTTGGAGCAGGTACAGCAGGGGCTATCGTTGCTGGCAGAATAGCACAAAATAAAACTGCTAAGGTTCTGCTTATAGAAGACGGTGGTGATCCTCCTATGGAAACTGTTGTAAGTATTAAATTTAACTTACTTTTACACTCATTTTTAGCATTACTATCGAATTGGCTGATGGACGCTGTAATTTCAGTTTCATACGAACGAAAGGGTTAACTTTTATCATTTTCTAGCACCTGATCACATGCCATTACCTCGTAGTTAGACTGTATGATATGTTATTGTTTACGTTAAAACATATGCACAGACACGTGCGGGCAAATTCGACCATTGAGATGAGAGTGGTTTTCTGACCACCCTACTGTATACAAGTATAACTATCATGCTTATTTAGCAAACCCAAAAAGCGCATGCCTCCAGATAGTGCATTGCAGAGGCCTTTTTGGAAAGCTCAGAATTGTTTGCGCACCCAGACTGGCCACTTATTTTTTTAAGCATGGGAAATCATCAAATGACTTCTTCCGCTCTGGGTGGAGCGAAAGGGCGTGTCAGACTTACTGACTAAAACCCATCCGTGTTCCTTTTAAAGCCTTTTGCGTTCCAGGGCCGCGGTGACTCTTTCGAATAAATTCTGAAACCCTGCCAGGCTCTGGCCCTATCGGGCCCCGTTTCCTTTGCTGACATCTCTTTGAGACGCGCATGGAACACATTGCGCCATCGACCTGGGCCTGGTGGTGATTGGAAAGCGAACCCAACGCTCGCCGTCCGCAGGCCCGCGCCTGTGGTGGCCGGAGATCGCTCTGCGACTCCCGACGCCCGGGGCGTCTTCTTCTGTAGCGGCAGTTGGGGCGAAGGCCTTGTCTTTCCCTCGTGCGACCTGCCTCCTCCTTCGCTAGCATTACTGCTTCGCAGAAGGAAGTGACCACTTCCCAAGTCTCCTCGCTCCAAACCATGGATTTAACTAGAGCCGGACGCGAGAGGTCGCCGCCACTGATCGCCTCAACGAGGACACGGCAGTGCTCAATCCAAGCAGGGCAGACCTCCACCGTAAGCTCCACCGTGTCCTCCGGGTGATCCTTACAGTGCTGACACCCGGGCGTTTCCCCCCTGAATTCGAAACAGGTACCTCCCGAAACAGCCGTGTCCGGTGAGTACCTGCGTCAGGCGGAAGGTGAGGACGCCGAGGCGCCTTTCCAGCCACTCTCCAAAGAGGGGCCTTACCGCGGCAATTGTGACGTGCCCAACCCAGACAGGCCGCTGCAAACACAACTTTGTAAAATCTCGAAAATTTTCTTCGAAAAATTCCTCAGAAAAAAGACAAAGGTGGTCAACGTTCACCCCATGCAATAGAGCGCAAGTCTAATTAAAATTTAATGTTTTAACTAGGTTAGTGACTGAACATTTTAACTAACATAAATCCACCTACATTCCGTAAGGCATAAAAGCAAGATTGAACTTCTTTCTTCCAAGCTAGCTCATTCCATCGTAGACCACATCCATTGCTTTTTGTCGAGTGATAACGAGATTAGGAACACGTTATAAAAAATATATAATAGTAAATGCATGATATTCAAAAAAACGTTTTTATTTTCAGTTTCCCGGTCTAGCTTTATACACGAAATTATCACAAATAGACTTCAATTTCACAACTTCAAGTAAACGCTTAAGCAAACAATGTGGTCGAGATGGTAACTTAATTCTGCATGCAGGCAAAGTTCTCGGAGGATCCAGCAGCATAAACAAAATGCTGTACCAAAGAGGTACCGAACGGGACTATGAACCCTGGGTAACAGCATCGAAAAACCCGCACTGGTCTCTTAACAACACAATCAAATACTTCAAGAAAACAGAAAAACTTGAAGACCCAGTCATCATAAATTCACCTTACAGAAAGTACCGTGGTGTGGATGGACCTTTGATTGTGACAACAGAAAACAGAACAGAAATTGACGTATATAGAGCAGCTTTCAAAGAATTTGGAAAATTTGTCGATATTGATCTGAATAGCAATGAAACTCTTGGATTTACTAAGTCTCAATATACAATAAGCAATCATAGGGAAAGTAGTGCTACTGCATTTCTTAAACCATCAGATAAAACTTCTTATTTAGATCTTCTTAAACATACCGAAGTTACTAAAATCCTTTTTGATTCTAATAATAACGCTATTGGTGTAAAAGCTATACGAAATAACAAAATTGTAACTTTTAAAGCAAGGAAAGAAGTAATAATATCAGCTGGAGTAATTAACACACCAAAGTTGCTCATGTTATCAGGAATAGGTCCCAAAAAACATTTAAAATGTAAAGGCATTAAAGTTAGAGCTGATTTACCAGTAGGAGAAAACTATCACGACCATGTTACTGTAGCTGTTATACATAATTTAGGAAAAGCTTGTGGAAAAACACCTGAAGTAGATCTCCGCAAATATCCGTTTCCAGCTATAACTGGATATGTAGCATTAAATGAATCTAGTCGATACCCTGACTATGTAGCCTCTGGCTACTTCCTACTCAACAAAGATTCCGCTAAAGAGGCTCTCATAGACACTGCTTTCTTTCATCGCTATAGCAACTGTATTACCAACAGAATTTATCAGAAATCTAAAGAAAATAAGCTATTATACTCGTTTATAAAAAATGCAACTCCAAAATCTCGTGGAAGTGTGACTTTACGAAGTTCTAACTGTAAAGACAAGCCGATCATTGATGGTGGATACTTTTCAAATGAAGAAGATCTAGAGGCCCACGCTGTTTATTTACAAGACTATATGAAACTTGGAGATACTAAAGTTTTCAAAGATATAGGAGCAGAGCTCGTAGATCCATTGAATAAGCAATGTGGGGATAATGAATTTGGAAGTAGAGAATACTGGAAATGTTATGCTCTCTGCATGATGAATCCAAGTCACCATGGTGTTGGAACCTGTGCCATGGGTTCTGTGGTTGATGGTGAGCTGAATGTCTTCGGTGTGAAGAAACTACGTGTGGTGGATGCAAGTGTTATACCAGTCATAACTACGGGTGGAACTGTAGCTCCAACAATGATGATTGCTGAAAAAGGTGCTAATATTGTAATACAGGATATGTATCGTTAGTGTATACAAAAATAAAATATTGGGAAAATAGTCATGAGTTTTCAATTCAATTGTTTTTATTGAAATGTCTTTCTTATCAAAAGGGAGGTCAATGTTCTAGTGAGTAGATAAATAAGAAATTGATAAAGAAAAAATATTTGAAAGGAAGCAATTTAATCAATGAAAGAAAAACAATTCAACGAGGAATTTATTTCAAAAACCCAGTACACAAACATAAATACCAATTGTAAAGAGAAAATACATTATTTTCAAATAGTATCGGATCATTAATTCCCAATAACGAACACTGTATTATCCATTTTAGAATTAAAACGAGAGTATTTAGAGGTTACTCATTATCTAAATGGAACTAGTTAATTATTAACAATTTGTATGCGCACAGTTACGTTCACTTATTATTAGTACACTATTGTTATCGCTTTTTGTGTCACCGGAAAATAGCAAACTCCGTAAGATTATAAAATAACTTGAAATATTGTAAACTCTCGATAAATTGTCAACTGAACATTTGGAATACTATTTTACGCATCAAAATTGGATAGTCTATAATTTGGCATAATAAAATGGCAACCAATCAGAGCACAAGTCTACAATTTATCTGTTTTCGTGTGAAAGTAAATCTGGAAACAAAGCTCTCATTGGTCTTTTCAGACAAAACAAAGACCAATTCATACCACATCACACCAAAACATATAAATTGTAAACCAGAAAGCATATTGGTCGCCACTTCGCAAGATTATGATAGTCTACAATTTCTCGGAATGGCTTCGCGAGATTATAAACTATCAAATTTTGATGCGTAAAATAGTATTCCAAATGTTCAGTTGTAAATTTATCGAGAGTTTACAATCTCTCTAGTTATTTTATAATCTAACGGAATTTGCTATTTTCCGGTGACATATGCATTAATTAAATGAATTTGGGACTAATCGTGCATGAGTGGAGATAATAACTCACTCCTTCTCTATGACGCTTCCAGTGACGAAATGTAAGTATACTAAAGGTACATCTCCGTAATGTACAAAGGTACATCTACATTGTCACAAAAATCGATATAATCTTCATCTCTCTTTTCTGTAACGTATATGGTGTTGTGATGTATGACGGACTTACCTTCATAATAAGTATAAATAAGTTATGTTAAGATTATGTGGAACAGAGTAAATTGGACAATCATCTGCCAGTCGGAATATACGTGAAACTGTGACCAGCTGTTTTATTACCTTGCTCCGTATCCCGGTATTCCTGCACTTTCAAGTGTTTCAGTGGACACGAGGATTATAAAGGACCTGCGTTTTTGTTGTGGTGACGTGAAAACTTATCATAAACTTATCATTATGATCATTTATCAGTCGGAATTAGATAGAGTTATTTATGTACTTACACTGATTTCATACAGCGAAAGAATAAAGTGGATATGCCTCAAATCCCGACATTAATTTTAAAGAGCAGAAAAATACAGTGGTTCATTAAATAAAAAAGTGATTTACAAAAAGAGAGTCACTGCACGGGTGACTTTGCCAAATTTACATCAACGACATCGGGTGTCCAAAGTTGCAAAATTCCAATGCGCACACGCGTGATGTTACCACATTTGTAGTTCGACAACATAGCTTGTGAGAACAAAAGAAAAATTATTATTATTTATTTGTAATATTGTTGGCCACACAGGATTGTCTATTAGAAATCCCGGGAAGATCCATATAAATATCAACATTTCGATGCAAGTACATAAATAACTCTACCTAATTCCGACCTCTGCTTATAACACACATAAACTGTAACGATGAGTATCGGTAAAATCGGAGAATTCAAAACCGACTTCCAAATTAAAAACACTACAAAGTATAAAATAACTTACCAGTCGGTGTTTTTGGTTGTTTTTTTCGTTTTTCGACACCGACTTCCGAAATTAAAGTTATTTAATACGTTGTAGTGTTTTTAATTTGGAAGTCGGTTATTTTTTGTAAAAAAGTTTTTTTATAAAATTAGTCGCGGGAATCTGTGACAGTAAAATGTTTTACAGTTTCAATATTAAGCCAAAAAACTGGGGTATTTTAGTCAAGAGTGAATAGGTTCTTTCTGTATAGGCATCCGAGCTCCATCGCTTACCATCAGGCAGGATTGTGGTCAAACGCTAGTCTATCAATGATAATAAAATAATCTGCTTCCAGAGTGCAGCAACATTCTCCCGCCCGCGGTACAAATAATACCTACCTATACACATGTAGAAGATTGCACAAAAAGTTATTTGAAGGAAATGTCTAAACCATTGCGTCATTTGTTTTTAAAATTCACCTGCTTAACAACGTAAATCAGGCAATGAATTTTAATTTATTGTTGGAAAAATTAAATATAGATTTCCAAAAAATAATTTAGACATCTATGTGACGGACGAGGATTAGGCACAAGTTTTATTCGTTTTTCACGTAAACAAAAAATGAAGACGATACAGTGCGTTGAAAACTCGCGTGACGTCACATTTTAATACACTTTTTACTGAAGCCCACGCTCTTGAAATTTGATTAAATTATACTAGTGGACGTCATGCGATTTCACTCGCATAGTTCCCGTTCCCGTGGGAGTACGGGGATAAATATAGCATATGTTACTCGCTGATAATATAGCTATCCATTGCTGAAATTTCTTAAATCGGTCTCGTAGTTTTTAAGTTTATTCGTTACATACAAAAACACAAATCTTTCCTCTTTGTAGTATTGGTATAGATTAGTATAGATACAGATTTTTCGATATTATATATTTTTTGAAAATCTAACGAACGAGCCTATATATACCCAATTACCCTCCCTGCTGCATAGTTCGTAATGGCGGCAAATTCATTTGATAGCAGGAGTGGGGGGTGGAGTACTGTGCAGCGCATAGCGGACTTGGCGGCTGGGAAGTCCGCTATGCGCTGCGCGCGCAGATTGGTACATGTTACGGCGGCGGCAGCGGGGAGGGCTTCCCTGCCTCAGGACGTGTTGGCCAGGTGATCGCTCAAACGCGCGGCAAGCGGACGCCTTTGAGCGATCACCAGGATAATTCTGAATCTAGATTTTGGAAAAACTCATTTGATTTTTTTTTTTAACCCCCGACGCAAAAAGAGACGTGTTACAAGTTTGACCTCTCTGTCTGTGTGTGTTTCTGTCTGTCTGTCTGTGGCATCATAGCTCCCGAACGGATGAAGAGATTTCAATTCAGTTTTTTTTTTGTATTAAAGTTGACTTATGTGCGAGTGTTCTTAGACATGTTTGATGAAAATCGGTTGAGCCGTTAAAAAAGTTGTTGGGGGTGAAAGTGGGCAAAAATAACCGAGTAAATAACCAAATATACTCGAGTGGGGTCTCAAATGAAAGCTCACTGAAAGAGAATATTAATGGTGGGAAAATTGATGATGGGAAAATTGGCGGTGGGAAAATTGAGTGTGGGAAAATTGATGGTGGGAAAATTGGTGGTGGGAAAATTGGTGGTGGGAAAATTGATGATGGGAAAGTTGATGGTGGGAAAATTGGTGGTGGGAAAATTGGTGGTGGGAAAATTGTTGGTGGGAAATTGGTGGTGGGGAAATTGGTGGTGGGAAAATTGATGGTGGGAAAATTGGTGGTGGGATTTTTAATTTATTATTTTCCAAGTAGTTTTTATTTTGTCGTCTGCTGATTTTATTTTATTGCTAATATGCAGAGCTTTTGCTGTTTTGCATACACTTTTATATGTTTTTGAATATTTTGCAACATACTTATGAAAACTTATATTATTCTTAAGCTGCTTTAGGCCATACAGTTCATATAGCTTTTCCCTGCTTATACGAATGCCTGGAGTTGCCCAATCGCTAAATAAGAACTTAGTGTAAATACTTTTAGACTTAAGAGGAAAAGTGATTTAAGAAGAAATTGCGTGTTTAATATAGAAAAAAAATCGGCGTAGAACTCATTAGGGTCGTCTATGTTATTAAAACTATGAGCACCTAGTTTACTAGCCAAAGTATTGTTAAGTTTCTCCAAATTTTTATCTGTAATTGGTCCAAATTTTATTAGAATATTTTGTAGAGGTATGGAAGTGCAAAACGTTATTGTTTGACCGCTGTGATCAGATGGCAACGTATTTACATTTTCTTTATGTAAGTAATCACAATTACATAAAATATTGTCTATACAAGTTGAAGTAGAAGCTGTCACACGGGTCGGTTCAATAAAAACATTTGAAAAATTAAATGAATTAAAAAGACTCAACAACCTGATAGTATTAGAGTTTGTTTAAGTTAATATTAAAGTCGCCACAAATAATGATTGATTTACTACTAGTACTTACTTTTTTTAACACCTCTTCCATTACAGTATCAAACACAGGTAGATTCTGGTTACTCGGAGGTCTATAGACGCATACCACAACATGCTTATCAAGCTCAACACAGAACAATTCAATGGTGTGCTCAACCGACAGTTTAACAATATCCCTATATTTTCTTTGATTTTATCGAAGTTTTAATTAAAATTAATGACCCACCATGTATCATGCTTTGTCGGCTAAAATGACTGCCTACACAATAATTTTCATAATTAATGGGACTTACTTGGTGGTCTTTTAACCAATGTTCTGTTAGGCAAACTACATCAAACTTGGTGTTTTCTAAAAACATTCCAGTAATTTGGAAGAGCAACCTTGAATGTTTTGATTAAATAATTTTAAAGTGTATTGCCCTCCCTTGGGATTTTTACAATGAACTAAATTGCCAGAAGATACCTTGTTATTATTCACTAATAATAATAGGTTATTTGAAGGGGTAACTTCTGTTGTCTTGCAGTTCAGTTTAAAGAATTATCCGGAGTGTAATTAGTCACTATGTTGTTAGTACAACTAGACAACATAGACTCGTCACTTATCCTAATATTTGTTATATTAGATATAACGTCATTAATATTATATGCTATCAACATAGCAATCATATGTCTACATCTACCAGACAGGGATAAAGCTCCCTGTCCGGTAGATGTAGACGAAGAGTGTCCTAATTTATTAAAACTTTATGCAGTAGAAAAAACACTGTACTAGAGCGGACATAATACATTATATTTTCTACCAGTCGACCTTAGCGTGGTGCAGAGACAACATGGCAGTTGCAACTTAAAGAAAAACAAGATAAGAGACGAAAAGAAAAAAACATTTATAATACATAGATACAAACATACATATTATAGAGGTATGCGGTACAAAGAGTAAAGTCCCGCACTCCTCCACTGAAAATGGGAGGATCCTGCTGCCAGACGGTTGTTGTGTCTTGTACGCAACTGCCCGATGGTTGATATTCGGACTGTTGTATATGTTCAAATCGCACGGAGAACTTTGCTTGCGCGATGCAGGATTTCGTTGTTAGTTCGTCGTAGATGGCGTTGCGGTTCTTTTTGTTGCCATACCGCTTCTTAGTTTTTTCATGTGGTGGCATTGATGCCGCTACAACATAAACAAAGTTATTAAGAAAAAACGAATCCAACAAAGTAACGCTGTGATGTTCTACCCCCTTCTTACAAATGTACTTAAGTACTTATCTTCTATTCAAGACTTCTTTTATACAAGGTTTTGTCGTAAGTCAGAAATTATATAAATAATATTATATTATATTTTTTTTTTTTGTTTTTTTTTTACTGTACGTACTTTTCAATATCACACGAGTCGGTTGACCAATTTGTATTGGTAATAAACAATATTTCTACCTAAACATAAAAAAAACCAAATTACAATAATTTATGTATGTGTCGTGGCCAGATCATAGAATTGACCACTTCATGATGTGGCCGACCATTTTATGAAATGGTTCTATTTCATGAAATGGAAAATATCCGCTGCCCACGTCATGATATGGTCTGGCCAGATCAATGATAGCTCAGCTTTTAATGTTATCAACAGTTACACACGGCTACTTCATGATATGGTCAAACATTAGTGATCATATCGAAGAGCGAGCGAAGCGAGCTCGGTACTTGAGGCAACCCGATTCGGACAGGTTAGAAGGGGATGGCGGGATCTTAAAAAACCCCGCCATCCCGTTCGTGTTTTTTTTTAAACCACCTAGAATTAGTGCGTATTATATGTTGTTAAAAAATCCACTCGATTACCAATGACAGAAATAGAGATGTTTTTATTATTAGAATTTAATCAGTTTCCTCAATATCGTAGAGAGGCTGTTAAACGGTATCCTAATAAAACGGAAAATTTCGTTTATTTTATAGACTTTCATCATGTCGTCCAATTTCCATTGTTGTCCTATTAATATTGGCGGTATGAGGCTTTTTTAAGGCTGACCCTATTTTTTGGCTTCTGCTTCCAAGAAGTTTGTCTTACTCGTGATTTAATAAGAGTGTTACCACACCAATCGATTGATCGACATCGATCGACGTTGATTAACATCGATCGATTGGTGATCGACTGCCGATCGATGCCATCGATCGAAGTTGATGGATTGGTGTGGCTGATCGAAAAAAGAAGTAGAAACTATCAATCGACAACGACTAATTCATTCCACCATCAATCGATTGGTGTAGTAGAAACTATTGATCGACGTCGACTAATCCATTCTGCAATGCATCGATCGACGATTGATCGATTGGTGTGGTAACACTCTCTGTGGTAACATCATCCTAAGAAAGTAGTTGTGAAAATCATTTCATACAGAAAACGAGAGGGAATTTTCACATTTTTTGTGGGTAATTTGACAAGACATTGAAGAAGTGAAGTGGCTTTAAGCATTTCCTTGTTTCATTTTTTACGCACGTCAATCTTGACTTCAACATCATAAGTTAAAGTCGGTGGTGTTTAATTTTGGCAACTATTATTAACCAGTTGTTTAGTTGACCACTTTTTTTTTAAGGATTGGTTATCATCAAATGACTTCTTCCGCTCTGGGTGGAGCGGAAGGGAGTGTCAGACTCTTACTGACTAAAACCCATCCGTGTTCCTTCTAAAGCCCTTTGTGTTCCAAGGCCGCGGTGACTCTTTCGAACAAATTCTGCAACCCTGGCAGGTTAGTTGACCACTTAATAACAATAAATTGCGTTTATAACGAAGCAAATAAGCAATAACTATCAACCCAGACAGCTATGATTTCGGAAAAACGCATTCGAATTTTTTGAGTCCCAGGGTTCTTCAGAACACTAACTTGACAAATAATTAATAATAAATACTTTATTTCAGACTCACAAGCTCCATATGTTCTTAGTAAAAGTCTTAACTTTATGTTAGTAAAAACTACACTTTATATACAAAATTAAAACGACGGATACCTACGTGTGCAGCCGTATCCAGTGAGCCAGCATGGGGCAAAGAAAATTATTTTCTTATAATCTATCTATCTAATAAGAACATTATTTTCTCATAATCTATTTCTTTCTTCATAATATATCTCAAATCACTTAACATTATATTATAAAATGGTATAAATTGTGTTTTTCATACCATAGCATTGTTACATGTTTACTATGTTATTTAAAAAAAACCGGCCAAGTGCGAGCCGGACTCTCACACGAAGAGTTCCGTACCATGAAAAAACACGTTTCTTGTATGGGAGCCCTCTTCAATTATTAACTTTATTATTTGTTGTTATAGCGGCAATAGAAATACACACTCTTTAAAAATTTCAACTGTCTACCTAATACGGTTCTTGATATATAGCCCGCTGACAGACAAACGGATGGACGAACGGACGGACGGACGAACGGTCGAACAGCGGAGGCTTAGTAATAGGGTTCCGTTGATTACACTTCGGGTACGGAACCCTAAAAAAAGTCGAAAACCCTATTATAATTTATTACATGTACGAAAATAAACGTTCCCTTTTACGTACGACCCTTTATAAGTACCTATATACGAATACTGATTACTGTCAGCACAGCATTCCCAAAACTCTATCTACCTGAAAATAGACCTTTCAGCAGGTCAGAATAAGAGGACTGGCGCGTGTAAGTGTTCAGTTTCGCTGAAGTCTGAAGACGTGACTTGAAGGATATCGTAGTTTATACAGGAATATTTGTAAGCGTCGAGACCCCTGGACAAATACAGATATTTGATGTTTAGAAAATACCTTACTACCTATTTGCTACTATTTGATTCCTAACTTCAAATATTTAGTACCTCGACAGACATCAAAAAAACAGGTAAAGAAAGTGGTCTGACATTCTGACATCAGGATGTCTGGACCATTTTTTTTGAAGTGAATTTTTTTTAATCGGCGTTGGAAAAAAAATTACCGTCACATTTCTCGGTTACGCGTCACATTTTTCCGTTACGCGCCATCTTTTTCTTGTCCCTACCACGGCTGATTCGAAGAGTAGGTACTCTCTATAGCGGAGTAGGGATAGCATGTCGTTTAAGCGGACTTACTCCCACCACTAATCTTGACCGTTTTTTGTATTAGAGATAGTTGTTGTTGTGGTAGTTGTTGTTGTTGTGTGTTGTTGTTGGTTGTTGTTGTTGTTTGTTGCTGTTGTTGTTTGTTAGTTGTTGTTGTTGTTTTGTGTTATGTTTTTACAAAGTAAAAATGAAAACAAAAGTAGATATTTTTTCGAAAAATAAGGTCATAAAGAAGTTTCACTTCTTGCGTGTGTACACTAGTACACGCACACATGTTTTTTTCATAGTTCGAGACAACACAACCAATGTATCTCTTTGTAAATATTTACTAGGTACCTTTTTAGTACCTCAACATATATATATTTTTTTTTTTTTGGCTTTCCAGAAAAGTCGTCAAATTTGTGTTCGAATATCTATTTCTATTACGGACAAAAACTTTGTTGCAGTATGAGGGATCAACTAACTATAGTGATAACAAGTTGCAAATTCGAATCTTTAACGCTATAAATATAGAACGCGTCAAGCAACTTTGCCGCTCTGAAGTTAGGTTTTGGTGACGACCGCGCAGGTGCAATCGCGTAAAAAAGTGTAACGTTCGTAGAAGCAGTTAGCGATTGTAAGATAGGTAGGTAGAAATGCATAAGAAGATAATAAGTAATACTAGGTAATTGCAAGTGAGGGACTGTGTTCACACCAAATAAATGAAGCTAAATTTAAAGGTACAAAAAAATTATGTATAGTTTATTGTCTTTTTGTGAAACGATATTCCGTTTAGGCATAACGCACAAAAAACTCACACACAAAACCAAGCAACAAACACAAGAAGTAACAATAAGAAGATAACAAAACAATAACAAACTAATTAAAAATAATAACAACGTGTAACACTTGTGGCATCAACAGTCTCATTGCATTGAGCAAGCGGGACACGACTAAGCATCGAACGTATAGGAGCGACTGAGACGCCATTACTCGCGCCATCTTCCACGATAACGTGCGCGCCAAACCCGCGCATGCGCGGTGTCATGATTGGTTGTAAAATTTACTACTGCGCTGTCAATTGTGACGAAAATCAGAGGGGCAAAGTTGTTTGACGCGTACGGTACTGTACTTGACATTCACTGTTTTATACTGCCATCTTAGCTCCTTCGCGCTCCCATTAGGGAAACGTGACAGACGTGGACAATGGATGTCATTGTGGCGCAAATTCGAAACTTTTACGTTACTAATACTTGTTTTGGCACTTCTATACTAACCAACTATAGTTCCTGTACGTACGTGTTTTCGCGTTTTGTGTGTTTTTCAAGGGATAAGCATTAGGGGATAGCGCACCCACATTTTCCATTTAATACGGTGATTCTGTAGTCATCAACCAAGCTACAACTTGTTGCAAAAATGTTACTAATAATCCTTAAAAAAAAAAATTAAACACAACAGTCGTAGGCTATAATTAAATACAAATTTAACCCTTTTGCGTAACTCTAAACCTCCGGTGTCAGGATATTGGATTCTCAGAAAACTCAAAGTACGGACACAAGGATTTCGAGAATCCTATTTTTGATTTCATGACGGGTAGCCTTATAGAAAATATCAAAAAGCTGGGCTAAAGGAACTGGTACTTAACTTAAACTTATTCATCTTACTAATATCTATTTACATTAAAATGAAACCCTATTTCTCCTGGTCACGCTATAACTTGAGAACGGCTTGACCGATTTGGCTAATTCTTTTTTTTGTTTTATTCGCCAGATTACAAGGAAGGTTTAAAAACAAAAAAAAAGGTAGGTAGAGTAGGGTAAGGTAGGGAGGTATGTGTGTAGGTAGGTAGATAGGTATGTAAGTAGGTAGGTAGATAGGTATGTAAGTAGGTAGGTAGGTATCTACCTACCCTACCTATCTAGGTAGGGTAGGAAAGTAGGGTAGGGAAGATAGGTAGGGTAGGGTAGATAGGGTAGGTATGTAGGGTGGGTAGAGCAGGGTAGGTAACGGTTGAGGGGAGGTGACGGAAGCGAAGCCACGGGCACAGCTAGTTACATATAAATGCATAATTATGTTTGGATGGATGTTTTTTACTCAATCACGCCAGAACGGCTGAACGGATCTGGATGAAATTGGCACAGAGATAGATTTTAGTCTGGAATGGCATATATGCCATAATGTTTATAATGGCAGTATGCTCCTTTGGGATCATATCCGAACACAACAAAAGCTAGTTTAATATAATCAGAACTGCAGGAATCAGATTAAATATTAGAGAAAATAATTAAAAACACAAAGAAAAATATTAACATATATGGTAATTTTAGTATCGGCTTTAAATGCTTTCTATACACCACCTTTTTTTATGTATGGTAAAATTGGGTAGTCGTCAAATTACTCCTTCCACTCTGGGCGGAGCGGAAGGGAGTGTCAGACTCTTACAGACTAAAACCCTGCGTTTTTTTTTATTTGCGTTCCTTGGCCGCGGTGACTCTCTCGAACAAATTCTGCAATCCTAACAAGATACACGACCTACTTCCAAACTTCTGGCTGCTACTAAACCCAATTACACTCTGCTCGACTCAAGAATCGAATCCAGTCTCATCTTCATCATCATTTCAAATAAGATCTGCTTACCATGTTAACATCTATTCACATTACCAAATCTTGGAACGCCGCCAAGCTTATTCATAAAAACTTTAAAAACTTTTATACAAAAACAAAACAACCGACTTCCAAACAAAAAAAAAACAGTGCAGTGTATAAAATAACTTTAATTTCGGTGGTCGGTATTTTTGGTTGTTTCTTCGCATTTTAACACCGACTTCCGAAATAAAGGTTATTTTATACTTCGTAGTGTTTTTTTATTTGGAAGTTGGTTGTATTTTTTTGTAAAACAGTTTTTTTTTTTCACTTTTCAGTGTTACCCCATCACACCTAACAACACCACTGGAAAGTCACAGGAAAGCAAAACACGCAATTTCGTTTACTTACTTGGATGATATATTTTCCTATTGCCTCCAGCTTTTTTGATTTAAAAACCAAACTACTGAACTGATTTTTATGGGATTTTTATGAGACCAATCGGAACGTATATCCTTTTACATGAAAAAAGATTTTTTCAAATCGTTTCATAAATGACGGAGTTATGAGGTAACAAACATAAAAAAACAACCGAATTGAGAACCTCCTCCTTTTTTGAAGTCGGTTAAAAACTGAATTCAAATTTATGTAGAAATTGAAATCTGCAGAGCGCAGTATCGAGGTTTTATAAATATGGCTGCAAAAGCTTAATATTATTTGAATGCCAAACCAGAGAATTTTAATCTTGACTGCTATCCTTTGCGAATAAAAATAAACCTTTTGAAGGTGTAATCTCCTGCAAATATTTTACATCAAAAGGGATCATTTTCAACCGTCCAACACTCAAAACCACAGTAAAAACTTTTTTGATGTTTTCTCTTATAATCATGATTCGATAAAATGGTTCGTAAGATTCGCAACATTATTTTTATTTAGTGTTATTTCTTTAGAGGCAATTTTGTATTATTGTACTTTAAGAACAAAGCCGTTGGCTTACTATTATTTTAAAAGAAATTGGTAAAATTCTTTTCTTTTTATTAGTTGGAAAACAATATCTTTTCATTATTTACGTATTTTGATTAATTATTTTCTTTCTGCTTTTGACATCAAACGTTTATTTTGAAATTAATGTATTAATCAGTCAATGACAAAGCATCACTCATTTATCACGATGATTAATATCATAGGTAATTGAAAATCTGTATAGATTAATAAGAGCTTACCTTACTTCTAGTATTAAGAAAATTTACAAAACAAAAAAAAAAACTTTTCATATTTTTGTACTAACATAGCTTATAAGTTTGTATTATGCTAACATAATATGGATCAAGGTCTGAATTAAGGTCTTTTTACTTATTTATTTTTTAGTCCGGTGCTCTGACTTACTGCGAAGTCTGAAGTATTTTTAAGCCATTTTACTATTTTTCTTCCTTGCAATTGTTCACCATTCCATAGCAGGTTCTAAAATTTTCTCTTCTTAAATTTACGAGGTCCTAATTCCAGTTGAAGTAACTTATTTCCCTATATTCAAGTCTTTTCGTCCATTCGATTCAATCAAATTGACATTATGACTTGGTACCTATTTATTAAAATTAATCGAGGGTTTTTTTCCATTATCATGGGGGCTTAGTCGATTGGCTTGAAGAAAGCATCCTTCAAAAGGTCTAATAAGATACCGCCGGAAATTAATTACACCTCTGCAGAGACGGAGCGGGACGCTATTATTTATAACCGGCCAAGTGCGAGTCGGACTTGCGCACGAAGGGTTCCGTACCACTATCTATAAAAACGGCAAAAAAATTATGTCTGTTGTATGGGAGCCCCCTTAAATATTTATTTTATTCTGGTTTTTAGTATTTGTTGTTATACCGGCAACAGAAATACAACATCTGTGAAAATTTCCACTGTCTAGCTAACACGGTTCATGAAATACAGCCTGGTGACAGACGGACAGAAAGACAGACGGACGGGCGGCAGAGTCTTAGTAATAGGGTCCCGTTTTGGGTACGGAGCCCTAAAAAATACCTGCCAAGAGTAGAGTAAAAGGACCCTCTACATAGCTAATGTTGATAACTCATTTAAATACAAACACCGCTGTCGCAAAGTGGATTGAAAGTTAAAATAATCCGTATCTGACATAACAGTCCCATGGCATCATATCTTTGTGTCATTAGGACCATAATGGCTGTCGTTATAACTTCCAACATAATTTGCAAAGGTATTTAAATGTTTAATAACCGCAGTGAATTTCTAATCCACAAGGACTATCTATATCTATATACATATACACTTTTCGTGAGATTTAGAGTACAAATATGAATAATGGTTAAAAGTGTAGCACAAGAACAAAGAAAAGATGGGTCCATAAAATAAATGAAACCATTATTTGAAAAAAAATCTTCTCACAAAATAATCTCACTAAATTGTTACCACGATTATCCCTACGATAAATGTCATAGCAACACCTAGGTCGGGCCACTATCTATCTGCCTAGCCTTTTTCCCAACTATATTGGGGTCGGCTTCCAGTCAAACCGGATTCGGCTGAATACCAGTATTTTACGTAGAGCGGCTGCCTACCAGACCTTCACAACCCATTAACTGGGTAACACGGTACTCCTTGGCAAGACTGGTGTCAGATTATCTCGCTTCTGACTATCCGTAACGACTGCCCAAGATCTACAAATGACAGCCGGGACCAACGGCTTAACGTACTTTCCGAGGCACGGAGGAGTCTCGGTATGTTAAGATGGTCACCCATCCACAGACCAACCTCGGCAAGCGTTGCTTAACCTTAAAGATCGACCCGTGTGGCTGTTATTATAGGCTAGGTCGGGCCACTACGAACAAATAAAACTCAGGGTCTTGTTTATTCCTTACCTAGAGAACTACAACTTCTTCAGAGCTCGATCCATAGCCTGTTTCATAATTTTATTGTATCAGTTCGCTGTACCTACACAAATTTGAGACGATGTTAATTTTGTACTGATTTGTTAAGGGTGGATATCATTACTCTCTGCCTTTTTTTTTTTTTTAAGGATGGGAAATCATCAAATGACTTCTTCCGCTCTGGGTGGAGCGGAAGGGCGTGTCAGACTCTTACTGACTAAAACCCATCCGTGTTCCTTCTAAAGCCCTTTGCATTCCAGGGCCGCGGTGACTCTTTCGAACAAATTCCGCAACCATTACTCTCTGCCAGCGACTGTGTTTCCGAACGCATACAACCCTTATCTCTTAAAAAATAGAGTGAACTGGCTTCTTCTGGGTAAGCTCGCTCCATCGTCGATTTTGTCTCTGTCATCTATGACCTAGACTAGAGTCAAGAGCAATATATTTAAATTAAAAATTAAAAAAGCGTTTATTTAGCTTTTATAAGCGTTTATTTAGATACGCCTTCAGCTTCCATTAGCGTAAAATATCTATTTAAATACTAACTTTTGCCCTCGTCTTTGTACGCGCATATCCCGTTTTTTCGGGATATCCTTCCCTTCCAATGAAATCCAAATCTTAGTGCTGCCCTACACTCCCCGAGGAACTTACATGCCAAATTTCAGCTTTCTACGACCAGTAGTTTCAGCTGTCGTTGTCGTCAGTCACTCAGTCAGTCAGTCACTCAGTCAGTCACTCAGTCAGTCACTCAGTCAGTCAGTCACTCAGTCAGTCAGTCACTCAGTCAGTCACTCAGTCAGTCACTCAGTCAGTCACTCAGTCAGTCACTCATCAGTGAGTATGTTGATTTATTTTTTATTAATACTTTATGTACAGAAGTGGTACATAGGCGGAATTAATGCAACAAGGCATTCTTTGCCAAGCAAATATGTTTGTTGAATACTAATAGGCAAGAAAAAAATATGAAGCATTTATATTCAGTTAGAGCACCAATTTTTAGAGCACCAAAACTATTCCCATTAGAGCACCAATCAATATTTTTGCTTGGTGCTCTATCGGAAAAACCATAAAAATTAAATTTAATTCCCTTTAAAACACCAGCGATGCCTTCTAGTGGTGGGGTTTAAATATTAAAAAATATCGATAAAAATCCACTAGTGGATCCACACTTTGAACTCTGATTTAAAAAAACAATCACACCAACATTTGTCTGCACTTGCCCAGCCAAATTCTGTAGAAGTTTATGAAAGTCTGTATAGTGTAGACGGTCCATAAGACACAACTCAAAATTATTTATTTCATCTTGACCAGTGACACTCTTTAAAGTCTAAAATAATTTAAGAAGAATGGTCCCAGCACTTATAAAATTTACCTGACCCCGACAAAAATCAGACATATCCTAGTTGGTCGTCTGAAATAGAAGAAAAATATTTTCTTTAACACATAATTATAATATTTAGTAGAGTATACTATTCATTTTATTTGATAACAAGGTTCTGACGATGGTTACCAGAAAAGTGAATCGTGGATCTCTCGATTGGTCAATGGTATACCCATAGCGGCATCGATCCCGCTACAAAAAGTAACGCAGTAACATCTTACAGCCAGCAACTAAGTTAAAGAAATCCTGCATCGCGGTTTTTCATGCAAATAAAAAATAATAAAATAGTTTATTTTTCATAGGTTGTATAAAAACACTAATCTACAACTATTCAGTTTTACAACAATAATAAAAGGTGTTTTCGTTGAACTCCAGTACCCAGTATAAGTAAGATAAAACTTGTGTTTATGGTACCGGCGTTCTCGCATACAATTTGAACATATAGCAAAAGTTGTATGACGAGCACAGTATATTAATTTGTATGCCAGTAAATGGCAAAACATGTTAGATCATGATTATAAAATATAAGACCTTAAATGTACCATGTTTTAAATGCAAATAAAATATTCTTATTCTTATTCTTATTCTTAATAAAAAATAAAACAAAATAAAGATCACTTACAAGTACCTATTTACTAAGATGTAACCTCGTGTGTGATAGGATGTGTGTGTATTTGTTATGTAAGTATGTACGAGATATATTTTTAAACCGACTTCAAAAAAAGGAGGAGTTTCTTTACCTTAACGGTTCGATATGTTTATCAGATCTTCAGTCTTATTAGAATCAAGTGTCAAGAGCCACTTAAAAACAGTGGTCTTACATCCACTTCGAATTTAAACATATACAACAGCCCAAATATTAAACTTCGGGCTGTTACCCACCAGACACAACAACCGTCTGGTCGGAGGATCCTTCCTTTTCAATGGAGGTTTGCGGGACTTAACACCCTGCTCCGCATACCTCTATATTCCCACGATGTTTTGGTTTATTTGTATCGTCCTGATTGGACTAATAATGAAAATAATCGTAATCGTCTGGCTAACGGTGATTAATTGCATAGACGAAGTTCAGTAAGTTGATTTACTAACATATTCTAAGAGAAAAAAAAGAAGAGCTCATGGCTAAATAATAACAGCCGCACAGGTCCATCTTCAAAGTTAAGCAGCGCTTGCCGAGGTCAGTCTGTAGATGGGTGACCATATTAACATACCGAGACTCCTCCATGCCTACTTGGTCAGGATTATCCCGTTATTACATACAACCAATATATTTTTTTACAATTTTTTTGTTCACTTCGACCGATTCTTTTAATACATTGCTATTTGTTACTACCTACATTTATAAATAATAAGCACTATGTTGGTTTTCAATCATGTTTGTAGTTATTCGTCTGCTATGGTTGAAGTAATAGTTTGTATTCGTACTTTTATTTTATTTTTAATTACATCATATTCAAATCTGATTGGCACCAATATCTACCGAAAATCGAATGAGCTTGCAGCGTTCGAGTGTTCCTTTTCCGAAGTGGAGGCTCGAACCAATAGCTGAGCGTAGAGCAACGCTCATGCACTTCGTCCAATCACGGACCTTCATTTTGCCGCGTTCTATGCGCCACCTAAGTTGGTGCGTGTGTGTAAGTGCACGCTTCCTATGTGCGATCGTAATAAAACCTAAATGCAAGGGATTTTCGTTAAATCTGCGTGTGTTAATGTGTTATATGGATCTTCTAGTGACCAGTGGAGCCTCAAGAACGTTATAAAGTGCATTTCGCAACTCAATTCCGAGAACAAGAACGCGTTACGCGGGAGCTCCCAGCGACATACCTACTTCTGGACAAGATGTACATGACCTTAGGTAAGAGCTTTCCTTTTGGTGGCGGGGCAATGAAAATTAATCAATACTGGCCGATTGTGACGGCATAAAATATCAAGCAATTTACGGCAACGGCAGCACGCTTCAATTTGCCAAAATGTTTTACAATGACAACATGGAGAAATTCCAAGTACGCGAGTAATTTAGTTGAAAAATAAAATAAAACACTAGGTATGGAATATGATGGAGTGATTTGAAACAATATTGCCGAAACAATACGGCATTTGACTAAAAAAATAAATAATTAGTCCGTCAGATAGATTTCCAAAAAATATTGGACTCGTATATTTCCCTTGGTCTGTATGGCTGTCAATCTATATAATCGAGAGGTCAGGTGATCACGAAGTGAGCTGTCATGTCATCCTGATTATATGGATTGACAGCTCACCTCGTGATCACTTCACCTAAGCCTTCACTTCGACATATTTACAGAATCGACTGGCAGTAGCTTCAACATGAGAGTGATCCTATTAGGTGTATTCATATAGACGTTCGGAGTCTAAGTACCACACATGTATACACTAAGTTTATAAATATTTTTTCTTTCTTCTATGGTAATACTGCGTAGCCTTTAATTGTACTTGAACATAATTAAAATAAAAACGTATTTAGACTACTCCATTGCTCATACTACAACATCGTATGCAGATCGTTTTANTGGCAGTAGCTTCAACATGAGAGTGATCCTATTAGGTGTATTCATATAGACGTTCGGAGTCTAAGTACCACACATGTATACACTAAGTTTATAAATATTTTTTCTTTCTTCTATGGTAATACTGCGTAGCCTTTAATTGTACTTGAACATAATTAAAATAAAAACGTATTTAGACTACTCCATTGCTCATACTACAACATCGTATGCAGATCGTTTTAACTCCACAAACAATTTACTGAAATATCAACAAGCTACGATTGTATATTATGAATGGCTTATTCAATACCATGACGCACTATTATTCAAAATGGAAACAATTGGGATTCGAATACAATTAAACTTACGTTCATGAAGCAGTCATTTTCAGTGATCAGATCACAACACACCGGCTCTTAGTTAATATTAAAATATGGGACTAATAAGTACATACATAACATTAGTTTTCTTTTTAATAACAGTTCATCTCTACATGGTTAGGGAAGTGTTGGAAAAAGCCGAATTAGAAATATACTTACAAGACTCAATCTCAAACGTAAAACATCAGAAGTTTAAACTTCATTACCACATAACGCCACCCATTGGCTGGATGAACACACCAAACGGATTTTTATTCTACAAGGATCAATACCATCTGTTCTACCAATTCTACCCCTACGACACCCAGTGGGGCCCAATGCACTGGGGTCACGTGGTGAGCTCTGACCTGGTGACCTGGAGGCTACTCCCTACAGCATTGCGACCTGGAAATGAACAGTGTTTCTCTGGAAGCGCTATCGAAAATGAGGGCATCTTGGTTCTGTTCTATACGGCACACGTGCCTACTAATAAACCTCCTTACTACAGTGAAACACAGAACATAGCATTCAGCTTTGATGGCGTAGACTTCCAGAAGTATAAAGGCAACCCAATTGCGTTATATCCTCCTAAAGGCAGTCATGAGTTTCGAGACCCTAAAATTTGGAAGAAAGATAACCACTGGTATGTCGTCCTAGGCAGCCAGTCTTCAGATTATAGAGGCACGGCACTACTGTACAGATCTACGAATATGACCTCATGGCAATTTCAAAGCGTTCTGGCAAAGTCCTGTGGCCAAGTGGGTCACATGTGGGAGAATCCCAATTTCTTCGAAATAAATGGAAAGTTTATTCTTTTGATTTCCCCAAAAGGTATCATCAATCAAGGAGATAGGTACAAGAACACGTATCAGACAGGTTACGTTGTTGGTAGCTTCAATTACGATACAGGTCATTTTAAGCCAGAAACCTATTTCCAAGAACTCGATTATGGTCACGATTTTTACGCCACTCAAACTACAGAGAAAAATGGCAAAAGATACCTGATCGCGTGGTTTGGAATGTGGGGTTCAGCTCACCCTGAAGATGCAGAAGGATGGGTAGGAGCCATGACACTCGTCAGAGAGCTGGACCTGATTGGGAGCAGACTTTTAATGAAACCTGTTGAAGCGATAACTAAACTCAGAAAGAAAAACATAATACAAGGCGAATTGAATCACAATTCAAGCTTGAAATTTGGAAAGACCGCTGAAATAATCGTTAACATTAACTTGGTCATGGATATTGAACTGGAAATCGTGGGTGCTTATGGTGGTGACAAAATATTTGTGCGTTGGAATGCGGCTAGTGATAAAGTGGTGGTATTCAGGGCAGGTGATGTCCGACAAGTGACGTGGCGCCCACTGGACGCAATTGTCTGGAGGATTTTCTTAGATGCTAGTTCTTTTGAACTATTTTGTGGGGAAGGTGAAGTGGTGTTTAGCTCAAGGATTTACCCTAGCGGTGACTGGCTTGTGATCAATAGAAGCCATCAGACCCTATTCGTGATAGCCTACTCGCTCAAGAAGGGTATGTATGGCAATCGTGCTGAAGCTATAGATGGAAGCAGACAACTGTCTCTGCGCGATTTGTACAACATTTTGGAGGAGTAATAAGACTGTATTGTGATATTGATTGTAAAATTGGGAAGTAATTTTTTTGTTCTGTTGCTTGTTCGTGACGGTAAGGCGTGCTCAATCTTCCTCCAATTTTAAAAATTTGGTAAAAACTACTAGGTACCTCTCTCTTTAATAGTTTTTTACTAGAGTTCTCTGCTTTTGTTTCAGTATTATTGTCTTAAATATATATTTCTTGTGTACGTGTGTATGTCACTGAACTCTTCCTAAACGGCTGGACCGATGTTGATGAAATTTTTTGTGTGTATCAATCGATTTCTATAATTTTTCGTCATACACACAGCAAACGTTCGGACAGGACAACGTCTGTCGGGACCGCTAGTTGTATATATTAATCTATAATGTATTTATTGTATATATAAATGGTACACCTAAGACTACCTACAGTACAGTCTTTCCTTTTCTCTCTAAAATCCATCCAAAGGTTGTCTTGAAAAGATCGCTTTTAGCGATAAGGCCGCCCATTGTGTCACCATATGTAATATTTTCCTCATCTATATTTTCTGTAGCTTATATGGTGTACATAATAAAGAGTATTCTATTTATTTATCTATCTCGTTGTGATGTGTTTCATTTGTCTTTTATAGTTCACTAGATAGGTCAAATATTTTAATTTACTACTTGGGTACGTGTTCGTGCCAGTTTCAAGTTTAAGCAATACGATTTTAGTCCAGGAAAACTACACCAAAAATTAGGCTAACTTTGCAATTATTCTTAGCTCTGATTTTATGTCGTTAACGTGAAGAGTATAGGCAGAGGAGTATGTCAAAATGTACCCAGCAAAAAGTTAAACCCGTGTTTTTGTTTTTCTTCAATATAACATCTAAATTCAATAATAACTCGAATAAAATATTAACTGGCATGTTTGTTTGGGGCAGTTTTAGAAGAGATCGAGTTTTATAAGTAGGTCAGATAATTATATATTTATAATCCGTGCAACTATTATATTTTTTTAAAGTACATTCTTTTTGGTTTTGTCATCGTCATCATCATATCAGCCGAAACACGTTCACTGTTGGACATAGGCCTTCCCCAATGGAGAGGGTTGCCATAATCGCCACGCTTGACAGGCGGGTTGACGATCGCAGTGTAGCTGTTGCAATGCACAGAACCATAGATAATGCTGCTGCCCATTCTCTGGTGAGTCCCTTAGTCGCCTCTTACGACACCACGGGAAGTGATGGTATGGTGCTATTCTTTTACGTCCGACACCATACAGAACATTTGATTTTGTACTTCAAGCTAAAAATTAACTGCTTTTTATTTTTATTATCTCAATTCACTAAACCATTAAAAAGTGTTTTTACAAAAAAAATACAACCGGCTTCCAAATACTACAAAGTCTAAAATAACTTTAATTTCGGAATTAGGTGTTTATAATTCTTTGTTTCTTAATTTTTGACACCGACTTCCGAAATTAAAGTTATTTAAGACTTTAAAAAAAAAGGTTTTTATCCCAACAATGACCCGACGACATTTTGATTACTTGAACGACATTATTACATCATCTAAATAAGCAAAGCAAAATGCTCATAAAATAAAAACCGCTTTTCAGGTTTTGCGTTTTTTCTGTAAAACCTTGTATAGTAAGTAGTTTTATAGTAGTAAGTTTCGGCACTCAAAATAGTTGCTAACCAGTGCAGTTTAAGCATTTTCTATTAGAATCGGTTTAAACGTAGACAAATTAAAATCAATTACAATCACTGAACATAATTTATTAAATCTAATTCATTCTGTTATTACCTTACTAAATACAGGCATTAACACTATTCAGGAACACTTCTCCTTAATTCATAAGCTACAACGTCTAGGGCCTGGGGGCTCAGATTCGTCACCTGCCAGCCTCCGTCAGGATACACT
>NDFZ01004410.1:0-85158 GCA_002192655.3 Mamestra configurata
GAAAACTTGCGAAGAGACTTGGCGCGATGGAAACAAACCAGTTTGATTTGGTCGCTCGACCGAGCAAGTGATTTTTATTAGAATAGATAGGTCGATCGAAAATGTGGAAGAATTTATATCTGCTGTTCAAGCTTCACCGCCTGTTTGGACGTCGAAACACGTGAAAGCTAAATTATGGAATGAAATAAAATCAATTTTACATGGGTCAGAAAAATCCATAGCTATCAGTGTCATGGTTGTCGCGCAATCAAGCACGATGTTAGTGTGGCCACCAATCACGCAAACTCAATCGCCTGAAGCTAACCAGTGCGGCCAGTCATTACACGATATCACCACGATTCTTCTTAATTGGCTTATTGCCTCTGCAGTACTACTATCGTGCATACTTTACATATTTCCAAAATCAAAGGGTTATTTGGTACAGAGGGGGGGATATGACTCATCATCATATATTATCAGCCGTAAGACGCCTACTGCTAGACATAGACCTCCCTCAAACGGGGGGGGGGGTAGCGGGGTTGCCATTATCGCCACGCTTGGCAGGTGGGTTGGCGATCGCAGTGAAGCTGTTGCAATGCACAGATAGATAATGCTGCTGCGCATACTCTGGTGTGTTCCTTAGTCGCCTCTTACGACATCTACGGGAAGTGATGGGATGGTGCTATTATTTTACGTCCGACACCATCCAGAACTGACACGTAACTATCAAAAACTTATTAAATAATAGATACCATTTTAGATAGACCGCAAGCCTTGTTTTTATTACTTACAGGATCATATTAAATATCAGCTTACAAATTTTTATTCGGGAGGAAATGACGTATCTAAACCTATTCGACTATATAGCACAAAGCCTAAAATAACTTTCAGGATATATATTTATATATACACATCCATTATAAAAGATGTGGTTTCAAAAAATATTGGACCTGTTTTCGGATTCAGCGATTGCTTGGGAGGAGCACCGCCGTGTCCTCGTCGAGGCGATCGAGGGCGTTGACCTCTCGCGTCTGGCCCTGGTTAAATCCATAATCCAAAGCGAGGAGGCTTGGGAAGCAGTCACCTCCTTTTGCGAAACAGTAAAGCTAGCGAAGAAGGAGGCGGACAGCGCGAGGGAGAGACAAGGCCTTCGCCCCAACCTCGACAACAGACGAAGACGCCCCGGGCGTCAGGAGTCGCAGGGCGATCCCCGGCCACTGTAGGCGCGGGCCTGCGGACGTCGAGCGTTGGGTGGCTCGCTGTCCGATAACCATCAGGCCCAGGCCGATGGCGGGTTGTTCCATGCGCGCCTCATAGAGATGTCAGCATAGGAGACAGGACCCGCTAGGGCCAGAGCCTGCTAGGGTTGCGGAATTTGTTCGAAAGAGTCACTGCGGCCCTGAAACGCAAAGGGCTTGAGAAGGAACACGGATGGGTTTTAGTCAGTAGTAGTAAGAGTCTGACACGCCCTTCCATTCCACACAGAGCGAAAGGAGTCATTTGATGATTTCCTATCCTTAAAAAAAGCCCCCGGTCTAGAACTATCATGCGCTATATCTTTATAATTTTTTTATCGATTTGAAATGGTAAACAATATGTTTCCAATATTTTTTTTAAATCAACGGACGGACTTAATCAAATAATATTTTATCTATTACTAGATGGAAAAAAATAATTTTGATTTAATCTATCCGCACCCTATTGGTAATATAGTTTAGTTAATAATTATGGTAATACCCTATTGGATGTTATGCAAATACATAATAGTCATCAAGTAAGTGACAGCCGACATAACAAACACCCATTAACAAAATATATTTATAAAATTAATTTGATCGGTGATGTGAATTACATAAATGCGTTTAGTACAATTACCAGAGATTATTTTTAAATTAAATAAATTATTGTACGTCTGGTGTGCTTTAGAACTAGACATGGTTTATAAAACAATAAAGACACTTCGTATCTTTGGAGATAAATATCCCGCAAATGTAATTTTTTTTTTTTGGTAGACAATGATGTGCAGTCAATGCTTTTGCCTTTAACTCTGCTGCAGTACCTTATGTTCTGCCCAAAATATCGTATCAAAGACGATTTTATCATTCCAAATAATCTCGTCTCCAATTTTGTTTCTTTGTTTGGAACACTGATATTTATTGGCTCAAATGTGTACCGTATCTATCAACAAACTTCTATCAAACAGTATCTGGGCATTTCTTTTACTAAATTCATGTTAATCAATTAGTGATTGTATAAGCTATAGTTTAGGATTCGTCATTAATTTTGTATTCGATATCATTCAAACCAAAAACAATGTGAAATTCGTCCTCACTTTTCAAAGAGTTCACAGATTTCTCAATGATGAAAACAGCTTTAGAGGATTCATTCATTTTAATTTTATTTGTGCAATCGTAGGGGTCTTTGGTAACGCTATTGCTTTTACTAGTTTTTTCGTTTTGTTACATATGACTTTTTCTACAACATTCATTCGAGTCATGAAATTGTTGGAAGATAATTAATTAGTCTATGGAACATCAGAGCAGTACATTCTGAAGAAAAGGAAGGCACACTTGACGGAACGTATTACAATTTTTTTTTTCAGGTTTACGTACATATTGTGTGTTATGATTTACATTAAGTATGTTCCCAGCAGTTTCTTAGTATCTTGCTTTTGTTATATTGTTTTTTTTTTATTTTCTCTGATAAACTTATTCCATATTGTTACTTTTTAGATTGTTTTCTACATTGTTATGGAAATGTTACTTCAAGCTCTGACAAACGTCCAACTGGTTATTGACATGATGAAAGCAGGTATGACGGCTAGTAAATACGTGAGTATTTTTAAATAAATATAAATAATTAAATCTTTATTGATTTTGAAACGTACAATATCTTTTTATTCACATATATTTATGACATGTACAACCGTTTTAATAAATACTTAACTCACTACATACACTAGAAGTCTAGTCATTTTTTGACGCCATATTTTAGGGTTAATTTATTTACCCTAAAATATGGCGTCAAAAAATTTATCCGCATCGCTGTCAACTGGAAGTGTACCCAAAAGACTGGCGGCATTGCCACGTTGTATGGAAATGCTTATTCTTTGACCAAGGTAAAAGCCAGCCCTTGGGTCACGCGAAGTGTCAACTAAGCGTCTTGAGAGATCTTTAAACAAGTTATGCGGACTTGGACCCAACGACCCGAGAGTTTTAACCCCAAACGGCTCGAAAATATAACTGCCGCGCTATACAGCCCGCGCTACGGCTGCATGACAGGCCGTGGTGTCCGAGGCTGTTGACAACTTCGCCTCCGGGTCAGCGATGAGGAGAATAACAAGGAGCACCAAGACGCAGGCAGGCAGAGTGGCGGGAAGTAGTGTCGTCGAACAAGGTGCCAATTTTCGACGACGGTAGTGCGTGAACTCTGGGTCAGCGATGAGGAGAACAACAAGGAGCGCCAAGACGCAGGCAGGCAGAGTGGCGGGAAGTAGTATCGTCGAACAAGGTGCCAATTTTCGACGACGGTAGTGCGTGAAGCCAGAGACCCAACCTCCACCCACCCATAGCCAGCTGGCGCGCTCTGCAGTAGAAGTTAATGTGGCAATAAGGATTTCCTGAACTTGCCTGCAGAGCGGCTCGTCCCACCGTCTCTGGGATGAAGGGTAGTCGTGCGGATTTGAATTGGGGCAAGCAAGTCTCCAGGCCTCCACAGCTTTTGTGAAGCACGGTACACCAAAATCAATCAGTGTAGAAGATAGAATATTCCTGATTAATTTATCAGTGTCGTGAATCGCGGATATAAAAGCCGGTTAACTACTGGTAATTTTGCGTACGCCGAAGCCCCATACGGATGGGAAGATTTGCTTGCGCCCAAACTCGGTCATCCATGGCCACATTTAAAATTAAAGTAAGCTTATACTTGATAATTTTGGTCCATTTTGTCTAAAAGGGTGTTTCCATAAATGGTAAGCACGAAGAAAATATATTAATTTTGGGCCGAAATAGCAATAACGAATAAAAGTGATGGCCAAACGCATGTTAACTTGGAGCAATCTTTCCGAAACGTCATTAAAATTTTGTATTTTTTTTTCTTCAAAATTTGGAAAAGAATTCTCAAAGATTGGAGACCCAGAGGCCATTGTGTTGAATTTGGAAGTGTGAATAGTCTGTCAGTATTGTCAGATAAAAAAAAACGCATTTGGAAAAGTTCAGATCAAGTCCTATGGAATGGAATTGTTTTTTTTTAATTGTAGGTCATTTAAAACAGTATCTACATCGCCTCCAAGGGTTCATCAAGATACCAAACGTTAAATTTAGAATTTAAATAAGTCATTTATTATTTCTTATTTTTTCCATGCTGTTTTACAATTATTTTATTATCATGCAGTTGTATATGTTGAAGGGCAAAATCCGTGATAAGACCTGTCATACTGTATGGATCAGAATGTTGGGCTGTGAAAAAGACGGATGAGAAAAGATTGCGTGTAGCGGAGATGAGAATGTTAAGATTCATGTGTGGAGTATCGAGAATGGATAAAATGAGGAATGAGTTCATTAGAGGTAGCGTAAAAGTGGCGCCAGTAACGGAAAAGTTAAAAGGTAACCGCTTATCTTGGTATGGTCATGTGAAGAGGAGGAATGAAATGCACGTAACTAAACGAGTTATGAATATAAATTTAGATGGATGGACAGCGAGAGGGAGGCCAAAGAAAAGATGGATGGATTGTGTTAGGAGTGAAACAAAAAAAAAGTAAAGAAAAGGGAGTTAGTGATAGCGAGACGGCTGACAGGACAGAATGGAAGAAAAAACGTGTTGCGCCGACCCCAAATAACATGGGATAAGGGCAGGAAGATGATGATGCAGTTATATTATTCAATTCAAATTAAATCACTTTCAATTCTTCGTTCTTTAAAATCCTATTTTAACTTTTTATGAATTTGATTTCCAATGTTATTATGTATAACATTTTTGATTTGGTTTATTTATAATCAGAATAAAACCCCTATATTGGGTAAAGGCCTCCTCCATTATTTTCTACCTCTCGCTTTTATTTGCCATGTTTCTCTCGTTATATCTCAATATCGTCGATCCATTTTCTTGATGGTTTTCCTCGCTTTCTTTTTCCTCGGCTACTTCCCATACGACTCGTCCACCGGTCATCTTCAATTCTAGCTAGATGTCCTGCCCATTTCCACTTTTATTTCATTCAAAGAGTGAAGTAGAAATCCAATTGTTTTGTTCTTTCTCTTATCTTTGTGTGACGTACTTTATCTTTCTTTCGTATTCCAAGAATAGATCTTTCCATGGCTGCTTGGCATTTTCTTGTTTTTTCTTTTGCCAGTTTTGTGTATGTCCATGTTTGTGAGCCATACGATATACATGGAAGGATACCACTATCTATTACTTTCTATTTCATATAAAGTGGCATGTCTCCTTTCAATATTTCTATGTGAGCCCAGTATTTTTGCCATGACATATTTATTCTTCTGGTTATTTCCTCTATGTTATTGTTTTGGTGGAATGATACACGTTTTCTCAGGTATATATATAAGTATCTACATATTCCAGATTTTCGTTACCTATCTTTATTGGTGCTTTTAAAGAGTTTGTCATCAGTTTGTTTTTTTTGCAGGTTCATCTTTAGTCCCACACGTGCGCTCTCTACTTGTAGATGATGGATCATTTGTTCTAGTTGTGCACTTGATTGAGAGAACAAGATTATGTCATTAGCGAAACGCAAATGACTGAGGTGTTTCCCATTTATTTATATACTCAGATTTTCCCAGCCAAGCTTTTTGAATATCATCTCTAATACGGCTATGAAGAGGTTGGGGGATAGAGGATCACCTTGCTTTACGCCTCTTTTGATTTTTATCTCCGGATCGCTTATTTCTAGGCTGACTCTACTTGTGCTTCTCTCGTAGATGTTTTTTTATTATGTTATTCAGTGCAACCCATATTGAAATGCGTGAAATTGAGTCGAAAGCTTTTTGATAATTTATAAAGCTTAAGTAGAGAGCATAATAGAGAAGAACAAGGAATTACAAAGGTAATTACTTGTTCTTCTCTATTATGCTCTCCAAAGTTTAGATATGGTCTACGGTTGAGCATCTTCTACGAAAACCTGCCTGTTCTACCGGTTGATTTTTGTCGATTTTAATAATATTCGAGTTGCTTCATTGTTCAGGGACTCTTTGCTCTTTGTTTATAATGTTGAATAAGTAGGTTATTATTGGTATCAGTAGTGTCCTTGCCAGTTTTAATGCCTCATTTGTCCCTTTTGGACTAAGACTCTTCTCAGATTTTAGTCTCTTTATCCGATCTATTTCTATTTCATTCCAGTCAGTATTTATTTCGTTTTGAGAGTGGAAAATTATGGTTTCGGTTTTTTTACGATCTTTTTGGTCGTAGAGGTTTGCGTATATATTTGTTGCTATCTTGAGAATGTTTTCTCTGTAGGTCGATGAAGTAAAGTTTTCTGTTAGGCTTGATATCCAGGTTTTGCGCGTACGCAGTTCTAAATATGCGCGCTTGCAACTTCCACTAGTTATTAGATGTTTTTCTATTATTTTTGATCTCTAGTTGTAGTCTTTCTTAATATTTTTGTTTGTTATCCTATAGATAAAACTAAGTGAACTTAGCTACTCATAATTCTCTTTCGATCAAAGTATCATCTGAAACGTTTAATTATGTTTTAGGATAAAGCATTTTTGGCGTCGTGTATAATTTACTACTGGTTCATCAAGGATTTTGCATGGACAACAATGGCGATCCTGAAATGCGAGAAATTCTACTCGGCTATGCAAAAAGTTCAAGATTCTTGTGCACTTATATTGTAGTCGAATTGTTTAGGTAATTTCATAATACATAATATAAATGAAACATTGATAATATCCTTGTGTGTTAAAATTTGGACCGTATTCTGCATTCATAAATGTTATTTGGAAAGCTGCTAATCGTATGTAGGGTCAAACACGTTTGCTGAAGGTCAGATCAGCTGTGGACTGACAGAGTAGTTAAAGGGTCGGACGGATGGAGGGATGAATTTGACTCTTATCAAATAGCGGAGACTCGTGAATGTAGAAAAGAGAGGCCTTTGCTCAGCAATAAAACATATGCAGACTATTGCATAGATACATAAATTACTAGTTGAAATAATTGATGATTATCATGATATTTTGGATTTCATCTCTCTCTTTTTAATTTGCAGATGAAGAAAGAAAACTATGCAAGAATGTACTGCGCTTGCACCGAGCATCATTCAGTAAGATGCGAGTGTGTAGCTTGTTCTATGTAGACGTTGCGTTTCTTATAAGTTTTATGAGTTTTCTTACGAACCATACTATTGTGTTGTTACAGTTTGAAATTTTGTAGTCTTATAAAAATTTTTGCGTAGCGGGTTTTCGTTATTATTTTCTTATTTTTAAAGAGCGTTCATAATAGATATTTGTATTTCGGAAAAGAAAAATGGTTACTTGTGGCCCAGATTCCGATACTTTTGACGGGAGTAGGCAAATTTTGTTGGGACTTTGACCATATTTTTTTACTTTCTGTATTAAAGCGTCTGCATTCATCATTCCAATGATTTTTGTGTAATTGAAAATATAATGTCAATGTTAAGGAATATAGAATTTGTTTAAAAAAAACAACTATCCATTCATTTTGAAAATATCTATTCAAATATACTTTGCTTCAACATAGTCCAATTCTCAGTTAAAGATATGGGTTCTTTTTCATTCAAAGTAAAATTCAATACAGTTTCTGTCCATATTCTGTTAAAAGATTTTCCCAGAATTGCATTTCTTCTTCCTCTGGTGCATTGACAGATTTTAACTCGTTGCCAAGGTCCAGATATTCTTGGTTTTCGAGGGAATAAGGCGACCACTTGACGCCTAAAGAGTCATCAGGAGTGGGGTTTCTGAAACAAAAAGAAGCAAAGTTGTATTTTTGTGTGTGCTATAAATAGGGTTCAGAAATGACAACTATATCAAAATATCAAGCTGGACTTACCCGTATTTAGCAAAATCAGTCCAAAGTTTTGTGACTATATCAATATGTTTGAATTCAACAGAGTTCATATCAATAATGGGTTGTTGTCTTGCACTAAACAAATACATTAAGTCATCAGCATGAGCAACTACTGGTTTATCTCCAACTAGATGGCCTAATCCCATTAATTTAGAAATAATGTTCAACTCAGTAAAGCAAGTAAATTTGTACAAATATATATTGTTCTTCTGGGAGCGAGCACCTATTTTAGCCCATCTGATAGTTGGAAATATGAATACATCCATACCGTAGAATTTTGCTAACTTGTCCCAGTCATCAGGAATTGTAATCTGATCCTTGAAATAATAGTTCTTGATTTTTGTCCCAAGTTCCAATTGATCATTCACAGATAAATCAAATGACATTGGATAGGAAACGAAAAACTGTGGGAAATTTCTAGCTTGATTCAGACTTTCTTCGACTTCCCCAAAGATGGCTACTCCCATTAGACCTTCATCGGCAGTGTAACCTACCATTATATCGACTCCTTCGTGAATATTATTAGATACAGCATCGACCATATCTCCATAGAAAAATCTCTCGTTGTTCCCAAATTCCTTTTCATCAGCCACACTGAAATAAACTTCTACATGGGGCCTTACTTCTTCAGAATACGTTACAGCAACCTTGGCTTGAATAAGTGAATCGGCTGGTTGATTTTTTAAGAATTCATACACTTCCTTAACATCATCAGAATAGAACCCTAGTTTCCTGGCTAAAGCAAAACCTCGTTCTTGTGGTTTGTATGCTTGTGCCCAGTAAGAAATACTAACACCACTCTGAACTATGGCTCTCTTGAATAAACCCTTCGACATAGGTGATATGAGGTGATAGGAAACACTGACTCCACCAGCACTCTCACCAAAAATAGTGATATTTTCTGGATCACCACCAAAGTTGGCAATATTCTTCTTCACCCACCTAAGGGCTAAGACCTGATCTTTTAAACCTGCGTTTCCAGGCACATCTTCTGTGTCCAAACAAAGGAAACCAAGCACTTCAAGCCGGTAGTTAATCGTAACTAGGACAACATCTTTTCTAACAAGTAACTTGGGGCCATATTCGTCATCTTCACCAGAGCCTGAGACGAAACCTCCTCCGTGTATCCAGAACATAATAGGTAGCGGCTTGTCAGGTTTGACGTCAGGTGTGTAAACGTTAAGATATAAGCAGTCTTCATCGCCACTTCTTCTGTCTTTATCAACGAATAGTTCATACTGAGCACATTTGGAGCCAAACTCCTTTGCATTGCGGACTCCTTCCCACGGCTGAGAAGGTTGTGGAGCCTGAGAAAAATATAACAAGGTTTTGGTGAAAAAGCTAAGAGAAAAAATAAACCACTGTAGTATAAAAGTGTAACAGCACTTGACATAAGATACCGTTTTGTTAATATCAAACGTCGCGAGTAGACATTTATCTATTACTTTACATAATTTATCATATTGCGCCATTGCCAATCTTCTTAAACCTGTCATTTGCTTTTTTTGTACGATGGTTAATTAATGTAAAAATACCCATTACTGTTCTTGAGAAAACATTGGCTTTGGAGAAATTGAAGAATTGTAACGTTTTAATTTTTCCCAAAAACGAATTATTACAATTATAACTAAACTTTCTTCAAAACAAACCTAATCAAAATGATTCTTCTCAAACGAAGTTTTTTTCCATTTTAAGTTAAAAAGAAACACACACAAAACATACAAAAAATCAATTAAGTTGAGAAACTTTTCCGTTTTTTTTTTGTCGGATTAAAAACGCAATGAATGACAAACGTCACCGCCTGCGTGCCACTGTCCATTCAAGGCACACTTCGATCGTGGAATAAAGGCACACATAGGCATAGTCGGTTGCGCGCCGCAAAAACAGCGTTTTTTTTACATCCTGTACGAAATTAATGACTATCAGTATAATGATTACTGTTCTACATAGTTACCTTGAACCTCAGGTCTCCCACTGGCGGCTGTGCGTACGGTATTCCTTTGAAGCTGAAGTACTTGCCACCGTAGACATTGTTCTCCAACTCACCCTCCAGCAGACCCTCGGTCACTCTCACTTGTACCGTCGATGATGACCTTTGTGTTGCGCTAAGTGTGCTTAGCACCATACACATTAACACAACGCATTTTAATAATGTCATTATTAGTTTCTGCTATAATGTTAACAGTTTTTTTGTGACTATGCTCAACGTTGAATATTATTTTTTAAACCACGCCAGCGACTTTACATTCTTTTATTGCATAGGAAGCAACATACAAATGTAGGTGGCAAAGTGTGCCTATGCACAGATATATATATGATTTTCTCTGGGAATATTTAAGTCTTGATCAATATCTTTTTTCAGATATCGATTGTACTAATATGCACATTCATATTATCAGTCTTTAAACTGATTATATAGATCAGATGTACTTGATATAACACTGTTTCGCAGCTCTGATGATAATGGCTCATAGTTTTAAGTGAAAATCTGATATAACTGTTTCTATCCGGTAAAAACTGAACATATAAATATTTTATTCCATTATCAGATAGATAAATAGAAAGAAAGAAAGAAAATCAATTTACTCTGCCGGAAAAAACGCACAGAACACTAAAAACTAAAAAACTTATCAACTACAATAATAATAACTAAAATAAATAAAAACTGAAAAATAACACATCACTGCCAGCCCATGTCTGGACCGGACATTAACCTAAACGTGTCTCTGGTCACACCAGCACACCACAGACAAAACAGAACAAAGTTCAGCAGTTTTCCATGGCATGACGTCCGACTGACTGACAGCGACAACAAGAAAACAAAACCACAATAAACATTTTAGACAGAAAGTAATTGTAGAAAATATACATAAATTCAAGTTGTGCGTCGCATCCGAGCAAGAATCGGTCATTTGCTCAGCATAATTGCCGTGATTATGGGCAAATCCAAAAATCGCCGGCGCTGATTTTCAGCAACTACCGTTGGTTCGAGTGACGTAATGATGTTCCCCCCTTGTGTATAAACATAAATAAGGCAGGTAACTACTTAATTCTACTTACATTGAACCCTATACAATTACAATATTTGGAAAAAAATTAAACGAATCTTAACATTAGGAATTAACAATTTGTAAAAACTAAATAAATATTATTATATCCAATAAACAAAAAATACATAATTAATAACATTCGGAAACCAAAAATAGACACAATCAAAATAAAGATTACACAAATACAAGCTGTAATGAACTACTTAACTCTAAAATAATTTCATATTTTTGCAGATAACCTTAAATTAGCCATACACACCATAATTCGCACCATAGCGTGGATGGCGGCCATTTGCATATTGGCGTGGCAATAGCAACCGTGTTGAAATTGTAATCATCATTTATTCCGGCGAATTCTTTTACACCAAGTGGAACAAAGGATAAATATAGTGGACCACAATAATGGGATGAAGCTACTCACTTCATCATGAACACAGCAACCACACTCCTTGCTACTAGAAATTGCCAGAAATCTCAACAGACGGTGCCCTAAGAGAGAGAAGGGGCAAAAGACGTTTGTGGAAAAAAAAAAAACAACATTATAGAAAAAAAGTACATAAAGTTGGTTCTACTTGAAAATTCAAGATGGCGCCGAAGAAAATGTTCCAAATATTTCGTTATGGGTATCATTTTCATGGTTTTTGGAGTCGCTAAAATTATTTTTGAGTTCAAAATGAAAATTCAAGATGGTGCCGAGGACAATTGTCATTTTTTAATCAAATAAATTGACCAGACGAGAGTACGACAACAGTAAAAGGATTCTTTCTGTCAAGTCCAGTAAATGCCCTTTTGGGAACCATTTATTTAAAAGACATCAAGTCCATTCTCTAACAGAGTAAAAGACACATTTGTTTAACAACATATTATATTATCTTTTTCAGTACAGTCTCTGTCCGTATTCAGTTAAAAGATTTTCCCAGAATTGTATTTCGTCTTCATCTGGTGCATTGCCAGACTTGAGCTCGTTGCCAAGGTCCAGATATTCTTGGTTTTCAAGGGAATAAGGTGTCCACAACGCACCGAAAGAGTTATCAATAGTTGGGTTTCTGCAACAAAAATGAAACTTTTTTTTTTGCTACGAATTTGTAGAAATGACATCCATATCAAAATATCAAGCTAAACTTACCCGTATTTAGCAAAATCAGTCCAAAGTTTTGTGACTATCTCAATATGTTTGAACTCAACAGAGTTTAAATCAATAATAGGCTGATTTCTCGTATTAAACAGATACATTAGATCATCAGAATGAGCAACTACTGGTTTATCTCCAACTAGATGGCCTATTCCCATTGATTCAGAAACCATATTCAATTCAGTAAAGCAAGTAAATTTGTACAGGAACAGTTTATTCTTTTGAGAGCGGGCAACTATTTTAACCCATCTCATGGTTGGAAATATGAATACATCCATACCATAGAACTTTGATAACTTCTCCCAGTCATCAGGAATTGCAATCTGATCTTTGAAATAATATTCCTTGATTTTTGTCCCAAGTTCTAATTGTTCATTCACTGATAAATCAAGTGACATCGGGTAGGAAACGAAAAACTGTGGGAAATTTCTAGCTTGGTTTAGACTTTCTTCGACTTCGCCAAAGATGGCTACTCCCATTAGACCTTCGTCGGCTGTGTACCCTACCATTATATCGACTCCTTCGTGAACATTATTTGAAACAGCATCAACCATATCTCCATAGAAAAATCTCTCGTTGTTTCCAAATTCCTTTTCATCAGCCACACTGAAATAAACTTCTACATGGGGCCGTACTTTTTCAGAATAAGTTATAGGGACTTTGGCTTTTATAAGTGACTCGACTGGTTGATTTTTTAAGAATTCAAACACTTCCTTAACGTCATCAGAATATAACCCTAGTTTTCTGGCTAAAGCAAAACCTCGTTCTTGTGGTTTGTATGCTTGTGCCCAGTAAGAAATACTTACACCACTCTGAACTATAGCTCTCTTGAATAAACCCTTCGACATAGGTGATATGAGGTGATAGGAAACACTGACTCCACCAGCACTCTCACCAAAAATAGTGATATTTTCTGGATCACCACCAAAATTGGCGATATTTTTCTTCACCCACCTAAGGGCTAAGACCTGATCTTTTAAGCCTGCGTTTCCAGGTACATCTTCTGTGTCCAAACAAAGGAAACCAAGCACTTCAAGTCGGTAGTTAATCGTAACTAGGACAACATCTTTTCTGACTAGTAATTTGGGGCCATATTCGTCGTCTTCACCAGTGCCTGAAACGTAACCGCCTCCATGTATCCAGAACATAACAGGAAGGGGCTGGTCAGGTTTGACGTCGGGTGTGTAAACGTTGAGATATAAGCAGTCTTCATCGCCACTTCGATTGCCTTTATCATTTTCAAAGAAGAGTTCGTACTGAGCGCACTTCGAGCCAAACTCTTTTGCTCCGCGAACTCCTTCCCATGGTTGTGAAGGTTGGGGGGCCTGTAAAAGAGTGTTTTGGTAAAAAAAAAGCATATCACTTTGCCTGCCGTAACAAGTAGTACATCAACAAACGCTATCAGCAAACGCCGCGGTATGGCATTATGTAACTTATCCAGATCAGACAGTTAGTTTTGTCTTTTCTGATCAATTAATTATTAAAGGTGGCAATGGTAGCATGAAGTACAAGGTTGTACTGGTATTTCCAAGGTGGTCGCCTTGCATAAATAAATAATAGGGGGAAACTGACTTTAACAGTGTAAAATGAATCAGGAATTAAAATATTTTGGCAGTCTAGGGTAATTTGAGAACAGGAACCTGAGAGTGAACTTGTAACTGAAATGGTTAGTAACTGAGTAAATCCAACTACGGTACAGTAAGGCATCCGACAATGGATAAATCAATCAGAGATTTATCCATTGTCGGATGGACACAAACGGTATCTAGAACGCCTAGTATGACCATATCTAAACAAAAAGTAGACATTTATCTAAGACAAAGAAATATATCTTTACCTTAAACCTCAGGTCTCCCACTGGCGGCTGTGCGTATGGTATTCCTTTGAAGCTGTTGTACGTACCACCGTACTCATTGTTCACCAGCTCTCCCTCCAGTAGGCCTTCGTTGACTCTCACTTGTACCGCCGTCGATGACCTCACACTTAGCGCCACACACAATAATACTGCGCTTCTTAATAATGCCATTTTCATTATAAATATCTGATGTTATGTGAACAGTTTTTTTATTACAGTTTGACTTAGCAAGCAAACAGTTTCACATCCTTTTATTATATAGGAGTATAAATATACAGATTTGGCAGAGTGTAAGAAAAAACCTTCATCAATATCTTGTTAAGATATCATATCATATTATTATCAGTCTCAAAACTGATTATCAAAAGCAGATATTTTTGATAGATCACAGTCGTATCTAACAAACCAAAATATTAAATAAAGGAGCCCTGGAAAATACCGCTCGTTGAGAGTCATAAAACACGGAATCAAATCGTGGCCTACTGGACACTTATGGAAACTACCATCAGAATAGACTTAAATAATCGAAATCTGCACAGAATTCAACACCTGTCTTTACTGACAGCTTCGCTGCGATCAGGCGAGCAGCGTCCTTGAGGCATAGGGTGCGTGCGAGCACCAACAGCCACCCTAGTGTCATTGCCAACAAACTGGATTGTCCTTTAATCTGGTACTTGAGTTAGCTACACGCTCCTGTAAATGTTGTGAATGTCTACTAATATAGTTGTTGAGTTATTATGTTACTAACATATTTGCATTCTAACATAGTTTTATATATAGCAATTGTACTAACAAATGTGTATGAATATGGAATTATTTCTGAAATAAATATATTTGTGGAGGTATGCGGAACAGAGAGTATAGTCTCGCACACCTCCACTTTAGTGGGAGGATCCTCCTGCCAGATGTTTATTGTGTCTGGTGGGCATCTGCCCCATATTTGATATTCGACGTTTGTATATGTTCAAATCACACGGAGAACTTTGCTTGCGCGATGCTGGATTTCGATGTTATTTCGTCGTAGATGGCGCTGCGGTTCTTTTTGTTGCCGTACAAATTTCGCTTTTTAGTTTTTCATGTGGCGGCATTGATGTCGCTACTACGATTATTATTTACTCAGATAATTCAAAATTACATACAGCACGGTATAGAAACTACACATTATACGGAAATTATTCGTGTACCTACAATTCTACATACCTACTTACTAATAGAATTTACGTCTTAAACAATTTTGTGCAAAATGTGATTACCTATTAAGTTATCTTCATTATTAGTTATTGAGTATTAGTGATAAAGCAGTATTGTTATTTAAAATGCTAATTACTAGTTTTTTGTATTTTTAACGCCTTTTTTCCTTGTTATTGTTCGTGTAGTAGCTGGGTATTTAGCTTCTTTCTTTATTCAAGAACTTCAAGGGTGGAAACGTAGCCAAAGGCTGGACAATAGTTCTTTCAAGTTCTACTAGAATGCATTTTGTTGTTTTTTCTCCATTATACAGCCATTAGTCAGCTATGCTATTTAATAGTGTAGAAATCACCCCTCATATAGTCTCAAGAGTCGAGTCTAATGCAAATTTGTAAACAGACTCATTATGTGTGTAATGTCAATTTAGTTGTACCACTAAAAAGTGAAAACAAAAACACTTAAAAAATACAACCGACTTCATCAGCATAATTACTTTTATTAAAGTTTACACGATAAAAAAAAAATCTTTCCGAGTTAGGGTGCAAACATTTCCTTATTTCGTGAGGTTTTCTGCTCATCCGACCGTTGGTTGACTTTTTTGTCACGGTCAGATTGAAAAAAAGAGGTGGCGTGCAGAAATTTACGAGCTCGCTTCGCTCGATATTGTATTCAGCTTTTTCTTATTGAATTAGTTTTCCTGCATCAGACAATAAAGGTCAAATATTTAAGTATAAGATAGTGATGAAAAGAAAACTAAGTTTCCGGTCTTCCTGAACCTCTTGTTTACCTTCGACATACAAGACTGGCTCAGATGGAATTGTTGAGCGATAGTACTACTTAGACAACCCTTGCTGGATTAGGATGACGACTTCAGCGGCTTCTATAGAAAAATTCCATTTTCGTTAAGCTTCAATGCTCCCAGTGACGTGCAGCATAATGCACTCTGTGACGTGAAGCATTGGACTGATGACCAATTTTCATAAACGCCCACTTTTATAGGGTTTCAGGACTACCAAACATGTATGTTATGTTTTTACGATCCATGACTTAATATAAATATGTTTTGGTTATGATATTGAAAAACAAGCTTTTATTTTCAAACCCTTTTGTGTGATATCCATATTAAGGAGGTTAAAAAAATTGTAATCTGCCATCATGGAGCAGTGGCCATATTCAATTTAGTGTGATGTTACTAACTAAATCTCTTTCATTTGATACCTATGGGTAAAGGGGTTGAGAAAAATATGTATTCCACCATCTTGGAGCGGCAGCCATATTTAAATTATTACAATATTGAGTATTGCCACCAAAACTTAAGGTGTGCGCAAAATTTTAGCATAATCGGATACCAACAAATAGACGAAAAAGCTTGTAAAAACGAATCCAACGAAGTAACGCTATGACAACTCCACCAACTTTTTGCAAAAGTGCTCACGTGCCTTCACCTTAAAGGACAACCGACTTGTTACCGTAGTTTAGAGGGAGAGCAATCTCAAGGAAGATCGCCTGTACAAAGAAAGAGGTGTGGATGAAGTTTAGTGTCTCCCCCGCGTTATATCATCAGTCGCTTTAAGGAGAGCTGTCACGGTACTGTGCCCGGGCCTGAAACGGGCTGATGAGGGAGTTGTGGAAAATATAATGATTGTAAAAATGTTTCTGAATACAGGCCTCGAGCACTTTGGACAAAAACGGAAGGATGGAAATTGGACGAAAGTAGGTGGAAAGACTGGCATTGGAAATCTTGAGCAAGGGTCGGACATGAGTTTTATGCCACAGGGAAGGAAAAGTACTAAATTAAATATAAAACTATTAAATTTAGAGTTCCACAAGGAAGTTTCCTAAACCCTTTGTTGTTCTTGATATATGTATATCAACGATTTTCCTAACCATATCAATCAACCAATGTTACTATTTGCAGATGATAGCACAGTCATAATAAAAAGCGACAAAGAAAATGATTACGTGCACGTAGTCAACCAAACGTTAAATACGATAATACAATGGTTAACTAAAAATAAATATGGGCAAAACGAAAATGATACACTTTCACCAGAGAACTGAACTCACAAATATAAACGTTAGTTATCAAGACGAAATAGTACATCCGGTGCCAGATACAAAATTTCTAGGAATTGATATTGACAGTAAACTCACGTGGAAAACACATTTAGAATAATCTGCAAAATAATTAATAAATCCTCATTTGCTCTGTACAAACTCACAAAAATTGTTAATAAAGAAGCCGTATTAGCTTAGCTGCTTATCATGGACTTGTTGCACCTGCCCTAAGATATGGTACTTATTATATCTTGGGGCAACTGAGTTGATAAGGAATCTGTGTTTAAAGCTCAAAAGAAATGCATCACTATGTGTAATGTAGACAACACTACCAGCTGTCAACTCTACTTTGAAAGCTTAAAAATTCTGACACTCCCTTCGTTATACATAATATGAACTGTATGGTTTTGTGAAATTAAATCCTAATTATTATAACACTGCTTTTAAAAGCTACTATAGATAATTACGTGACAAAAAACATTAGAAATTGATGTACCATATGGGAAAACAGCAATAGTAAATAAAAGTTTAGTATTCTTTGTATGTCATCATTGATTTATAACAAGTTGCCGGACGATGGCAAAAAGTTACTTCTTCATCAATTCAAGTCGTAGCTGCACAAATTTTTAGTGAATAAATGTTATTTTTATTTCAAGTAGTACTAACAGGATAAACAAATAGATCGAGACTTATAGTAAGGGTATTTTATTGACATTTAATGATATAACAATAAAAACAGTGTGACATGCAATAATATTTTAATTTGACATCTCTATGTGTACTATATTATTAATTTAATAAATTTGATTGTTAAGTTTATGACGTTTATGTTTATAACTCATTTGAAAAATTTTATGTTTAATCCTTTGACATTTGTAACACCTATTTATACATACCTGTATTATGCAAATAAATAATTTGATTGGTTGATTGATTTGCAGACTTACACAAAATCGATATTGACATGAGAATGCGGAACGCATCTTGCAAACCAAATAAATGATTGAACATTCGATTGAGTAGTAGTTGACTGTTGCTAACATAATCGAGATGTATTTGTAATATTTTAAGGAACATTAAAATTAAACAAATTCTCTTATGAAGACAAACTAAATTGAGATTACAGAAATGCAAATTGCAGCAACACAACGGTATAGTTAGTGAGAAGTGCTGCCAGGTGCAGCAGAAGACACACGTCTACGTAGAATAATCGACAGGCACGCATCTTACTGAACGATGCTCGATACAAGCGCCTCACATTCTTGCACAACTTTTTTTCTTCATCTGTAAATGACAATATATTATTGATTCAATTCAATTAATAAAACATGTGAGATTGTCAAACCCGATTTTAAATCTCACGTACCAGTACAATTTGACAGAAGAATATAAGCGCATGTGTCCTGAGAATCTTCCACAGCTACATAGAACTCCTCGCAGTACAAACTCAATGCAGTTTGTAACGTTAAGTTCTTGAAAATCCAAAAGTAAATGATCGCCGTTGATGAAAATGCGATTTTCTGAAAACAATGATTTACCAAACAGAACAGAGCAAAGAAAAATTCAAAATATTTTAAGAAATAATACTAAGAAATACTTACATTCAGTTCATTGTTTCCTCCGGTTAGTGTTTTATAAATTACTATACAGAATTCATTAAACACTAAGGTGTATAATATAATAAAATAAAAATAATAAAATAAAATCTCTTTATCTCAGACCTTTTTTAGGCCCATAATATTGTTAGTAGTACAACTTAAAAACTATGTTAGTTAAATTTAAAATATGCAACGAACCGTACAATACAGAACCTGAAATGAAATATTTAAATTATTTGGTTTTTGTTATATTTACTATTTTCTTACAGGCATTTTGTTGAAGTTTTTTTAAAACGTTTCAGTTAAAGTAATTAGAACACTTCTTTTTATTGAGCTAAATTAATCTTCGAAACATAATGTTGACAAGCCAATTAGAGAAGGAAGAAAGGGCTCCTAGGTCATGTCAAATATTGTACATATGTTTACTGTCAATTCGAAAGTGGCCAGTAAAAATCAGTATAACTAACCATTTCATTATACACATTCTTATAAATCTGGTAGCTCTTTAGGATTTGGAGCAAAGTTTGTAGCAATCTTTTGCGACATATTTTATTTTGAGTATCATTAAATGATTGTAAAACCTGATGACGCCAATCAACAAGTTTACTTTGAAGTAACTTCATAAGTCTGATGGCTTGAACTATGTTAACATCAAAGAGTATTAAAACTGCTCTATATAATGTGGCATGAAACGGCACCTTCGGGTATAATACAATATTATAAATGCAAAAGAAGATAAAGAAGCATATAATCGCAGAAACACTAATCCAGTTATTCCTGATAAATATCTTTGATTTGGTTTCGTTATTGATAAATCTATGAACTTCTTGAATGGTCAAAATAAACTGCACGTGACTCTTCGTTTGAATTAGATTAATCAGATTGTTAAAGAAAAATCCACAAAAATTACAGCAGAGCATACAAATTAGAAAGTAGGTCTGAGTTTGCGATAAAACGTATATTTCAATAATTCCTATCTGAACAATTCGAAGCAAACATAAAGACAAGCAAATGACTGTTCCACATAATAACAGAATATTGTTAAATAGATTGTTTGGAGTTATGAGATCATTCTTGATGCGATACTTTGGAGTTAGCAAAGCGCTCTGCATTAGGGTGAAAGGTAAAAACATAGACTGCACATCTTTATCAACGATGTTATTCGACAAAATTTTTGTTTGATCAATAAAATTGATTATACGGTTATTCCTTCTTTTGGTAGACATTGTTCAACAAGCTCTTTCAAACACATATTAACCCCAATACGGAAGTTTTCTTGTTTTTTTATATTCTTTTATCAAATGACAATAATAAAGTTCGTTATTCAATAAATTGATTAATGTTACAGGTAATTTATGATTGTCAAGTAGTAATAAAATAACGAGATTTTTAATGTCATTAGACATGGTAGATGCAGGGTTGACAATAAAAGATGATGATCATTGAATAGCTTTGGCTAAAATATTTTAAACTCAAAGCAATTATTTCAAACAAGCTTTTGTCTGCGACTTCATACGCGCATATTGCGTTTTTTCCCGTTCCCGTATAGCCTTCCTTATGAATGTGGCTATCATATACAAATATAATTTTCCAAATCGGACTGGTAGTTCCAGAGAATAGCGCGTTCAAGCAAACAAACAAACTCTTCAGCTTTATTATATTAGTATAAAAGTATATAGATAAACCATTTACATACCTCTTTGAATTCTCAAGGTCGGTCAGTCAAAAACATGAACATGTTCCAAAGCTCAAATCTCTATGAAGGAGAACGTTGAAAAACTCCACCGACTAGCCTTTAAATCATGATTTGTATTACAAAAAAAATCCTGGTTACAATTTTCTACAATGCCATAATAATAAACAGGGAAGCTCCCAAATACAAATGTGCTATTTTTCTTCTTCATAAAAAAGGAGAAAAAAGCAATATTAATAACTACAGGTCCATTAGTCTAGACTCAAATATTTATAAGTTGTTTATCAAGGTCATCCACAACCACATAGTTGCAAAACTAGGCTGGGTGGTTGGAGAGCCAACCACCCAAGCATGTTGGATTCCGACCAAGCTTTTCCAACGCAGTTCATCTTCAAACTTTAAATCAGACAGTCAAAAGACACTCTGAATTTCGGAAACCTCTATACCTGGCTTTTTTAGACTACGCAATGGCATTTGACAGCATGAAACACGGCGCCATATTTCAACTTTACGAAGCCAAAATATAGCAGAAACTTTTATGGAGTTCTTAAATATTATTTTTGACAACAGCACAGCTAAAGACAAACAAGATTGTGTAAAACATTGTTCAAAATAGGCAAAGGGTAAAACAGGGTTATGTCTCCTAAACTATTTACTAGCATCCTCGAGGAGATATTCAAAATGGAAATCAGAGACATGAATTTATTTCTCATTTTTATCAGAACAGCCCGTTGTGTAGCCCGGCCGTGTTCATGTGCGAGAAACTCCTAACCGTGCTATAGTAAGTTTATAGGGTATATAATATTAGAGAAAAAAAAAACAATTAAACAAGTAGTTCTACTCATAAAAAATACCTGAAACACTTTATTCCAATCCTAGCTCACCTCGTCTTCGTATCGAAGTGTCCTAGTGGGAAAATATGAATTTACAGAAACTCAGGGTCGCTTACGAGGATCCGTGAGGTTTCGAGAACCTCTAATAACACCAGCTCAATCGTATAACGAATAAACCTAGGTTGTGCTGCAGAAAATAACAGTTCTGCTTGGGATCCTGCCGTTTTGCCGAAAAGATTTTGAAAAAACTGTGACCTCCCACGCACGAGCCGAGCGAGCGAAGCGAGTGGTGCCGCGGCAGCGGCCGGCGAGTGCCAGAAACGACTTGCATTAATAGAAAAAAGAGATTGTTTTTAGTAGGTTACCCGGAATTGAACTATTTAGATTAGGATAGGTATTTGATTTTGCGTAAAAACTGTTATTCCAAGTGAAATACATATTTGACTAAATAAAAAATGTTAAAAGCACTAGTTGGTAAACAAGTTATAGTTTAAACGTTAATTTCCCAAACATTAAGTTTGCGTTACAATTTTTAGTGAATAGATTTTTTGCTAAGTAATAATTTGGCAAATGAAATTGTGCGAAAAATTTTTTGGGAAGTCAAAATTTGTCAAATTCCTCTCGGCCAAACAAGGGAGACCCGTTCTGCTTAAACCCTACAGACACAACATACACTTTAAATTATAAAACCATTCAATTACTAGATCTTTCTATCCATAATCACGTAAGAAACAATCCTCTCCGCATAAATCTGAGCATTGAGGATGCCCCAATCCAAACGAGATCGGTTCTTCCACCGATCCAAGTACCGCCCCATATCTTACCTATATTTGGTCCTCCAAACTCGAGAACTTCTTGTATCTGGCCTCATAGCGAAACGAGATTTATCTGGTCCTTTCTGCGAGTGGTGATGCGAGATCGTCCTTCATGCCGCTCAGCCACTCTGTCCGTGATACGATAGCGTGTCCAGAGGCGGCTTATGACGCTCTGTCTGTCTCTGTGTGTGAGTGTAAGTTGCCTGGAACCAGCTTGCAACATTCCGACGGCTCATATCATCTCTTCTTGTGTCAAATGATGTCGTTGCTCCATATCGTTTTTCAGATTCGATTTTCAGATCCGATGCAGAAATTGTAATTGTTCTGTTAAAACGCTATTAGAGAATTTTATAAGGAGAGAAGAACACTAAAACGATTCAATAAGGATCCAAAAAAGTTCAAATAAGAATCCTCAATTGTGACGATTCTCTTAAGCGTACTAAAGAACCACATTCAATTTGTTATTTAATGGACAGATTTGTTTTAATGAAAAGACGAGATCCTTAGAACCTGTTTCACGACCTCCGAATTAATTCGAAAATGGAACATAATTTGTGTGGTCTACAGAGTAAATTAATGACAACTTTGCGGCAACAAGATTACTACTCACAAGGTTGCGTTCCCATCGTCTTCGAAGGGTCCAGGGCTCATTTGTGGGGCTCGGTATCCGTTTTTACAATAAGCTACCTCTTTCTTATCTTGAGCTGCCTTTTAACTCGTTTAAAGCTAAAGTTAAATCTAACCTTTGTTCGAAGGCATAATATTCAATCAATGATTATTTAGACGATGATAATAGTTGGTCGCAGTGTTGAACGCAAGACATACTTCGTTTTTAATGTTCTTTCATAGTTAGCTTATGACATATGAGTTCATATATTTGTTAATTTATATGTCCGTAGAGGTCAATTATTTGTTTTTTTTTTTTGTATTGACTTGATACTCTCATAACAATGTTTTATAATGAGTGTATTGCAACATGTGATTAACTAGTGACTTCGACAGTTGTATGATTTTATTCTATCCTGAGCAACCGGCAGCAAGTTCGTCATGCTCCCTTAGATTTTACTGCTTGCGGTAGCGTCGGGGGTCGGGTTACCTCTTTCCCTCAAATATGGCGAGGGGGGTAATGGCTGATCTTTGCGTTATGCTCGTGAACGGGTGCTGCTTGTGGTGAAAGGTCGTCTTGTTAGCCATGGATTTTACTATTGTTATAACGATTATATGCTTAATGTTTAATTTTGATGGCCCTGGTTTATCACTTGTGGCGTCGAGTCACAGATCTTTTTATTAAATTCTACCCTCTGTACGTGTAAGCGGGCACACCCTTCATGTCTGGAGGCTTATTTAGTTTGATTTGATATTGTTTTTATGCTTGAGTTTGTCTGTTTATGCTGGCATAATGGAGTGTGCTAGCTTACAAGTAGCGAATTATTAAGTTTTATGTTTTTACGTGTTACCTTTGTTGTATTGTTTTCTTTGTAAGAATACTGACTACTTACATATCTTTGTATAAGTGATAGTTCTTATAACTCAACAGACAGATGTGTTGCTGGGGAGTTTGTTGCGCCACTTCTTCTTCCCAGCTAAAACACTAGGAAGTGGTGACGGGCGGGCGTTTTGGGGGACTGTCTTTATGTAGAACTTTGACGTTCAAAAAGTGCTGGCACTCAGCCTAATTTGAATAAATGACTTTTGAATTTTGAATTTGAATTTTGAATTTTGTTCTATTTTGAACAGAATGTGAAAGTGGCATAACGTTTTAAAAGAACTAGGAACACATATGAATTTCAAAACATTAAAATATTATGTAGATTTTCTTAGTAGAGTTGATAAATATTGGCAGTCATAATAGCCTTTTCGATCAAATAGAGAAAGATTTACCGTTCAAACTGTACTATCAGTTAAAATGGACTTGTAACGTTTAATGAAAAATTTATAGCACAAAAAATCCAAATCCTATAATGAATACAAACTAAATTGAGATTACAGTAATACGAATTGCAGCAACACAAGAGTATTGTTAGTGAGAAGTGCCGCCAGGTGCAGTAGAAGACACACGTCTACGTAGAACAGACAGGCGCGCATCTTACTGAACGATGCTCGATACACCCGCCTCACATTCTTGCACAACTTCTTGTCTTCATCTGTAAATTACTATTTATTATTTAATCAGCCAGTCTCGTGCGGTAGCTAAACACGACTTCAAATGTCACAAACCAGTACAATTTGACAGCAGAATATAAGCACATGTATCCTGAGAATCCTCCAGAGCTATATAGAACGCCTCACAATACAGACTCAGTAGAGTTAGTAACACTAAGTTCACAAAAATCCAATTGAACATCAACACTGACGATGACAATGCAACATTCTGAAAAAAAAAATCGTAAGCCATTTTTTATGTCACACCTAAGGCATGCAATTATCCGGCCGGTTTTACTTTCCGGATAATTCGGATAATATCTAAACACTATAATGATGAATCTTAATCGAACGAATATTATCAAGCAACATTTTTATTTAAATTAATGATTACACGAATCAATTCAAATTATTGTCATAATGTTTTCATGAAATAGTTTATCAAGTAATTGAATTTGATGAATCATTGGATATTAAAACTTAAGAAAAGAAGATGTTCGAACATGTTATTAGTAGTTGTAGTGACGCATTTAGACGGTTTTAGTTGATCCGGGACCAGCCCCGGCATTTGGTTTAGCCGGTTTTCACTGCCTGCAGTCTGTTGCCCGTGACTATTTGTTGTTATGAAGTTCAGTTGATCACTGGCTAATGCATGTACGTAACTGTGAGAATGGTGATGGCGTGGGGTTTACCTATCATAAGTTCGAAAAATGTTTGACCGAATTTCATTTCACCTAAAACTTTTCAACTATTATCGTTTCGTTTTTTTACTTCATCGAAGTCACATCTGCCACTGTATCAGTTGACCTATTTATCATTTTTTTTTTCGATACTCCGACGTTTCATATGGCCGAAAACTTTTTATCGAAGTTACACTTAGCCGAAATAACATTTATTCGAAGTATTTGGTTTCCGAACATTCATTATACCACTATTTTATTTGAGTGAAATTAAATTATTGAAAGAGCTTTCAAAAATAATGTAATCATTACACTGGCGTTATAGATTAAGGCTAGGCTAACTAATTTCAGATTAGTTTAACCTACTATTTTGTTTAGTTTATTATTTAAATGTAATGGCACTTAATAAAATAGTTGATTATGAACAAAAGTAGTTTTAAGTGATCCCAGTAAGAAGCATGCAAAAAAGGATGCTTGCTTCAAGCATGTAGCATGCAAGCAGGCATGCAGCATGCAAGCAACCATGCAGCGTGCAAACAAGCATGCAATATGCAAGCAGGCATGCAACATGCAGCAAGCATTGTTTCTGTTACGGCTCCGGCGCTGCGGGGTTTGAGTGGCCCCACGCGAGCTTATCGTCGCGGATGGTTTTAACGCTCACCATCGCAGCCTCAGCCGCGGTGGCGGGCCTTCAAACCACCTGCTCCTCGGCTCGCGGGCTGCGCCTACGCAGGCTTAAATTACAGTCTAGGGGTAGGGCAGACAAGACTGCGTGAACCCGGATTTGCAGCGATTCGTTTCTGTCACTAAATTTTGTAGCACAACATATTGACTTTTTATTACAAATGTTATTATTCTGTGCAGGATTTCATAAATCATAATCTTTTGTAATGTAGTAGTAGTCGTCTTTATTTTTCTCTACTGTGTATTCATTTGCATGCTATATTAAGGCAAAATGTACATGGATCCTATAATATAATTGAACAACTTATTTTTATGTACCTACATTCAAATCAAATAAAGAACTATTCTATTATATTCTATTCTATTCTATGACATTGATTTAATTAAATATTGAAAATGCTACCAAGTAACTGGCTATATATTTGTGACCATATAATATTCCGTAAAATGTTTTTTTTGCTGAGGTGAAAATATGGCAAATAAATCATTTGGCAAATGAAAAAAGTTCAAAAGAGGTTTTGGCCAATAGCAAATTTTATTTTGTAAATCGACGAAATATAGTTCGTTAAAATAATACTTATGACACATGATACTTCGATGATCTAAAAATATGTCAAATAATGCATATAGCAAAAAAGACGTCGGTAAATTGAAATTCGAACAAAAAAAAGTGGTCGGTTCCCGGCGTGGGGAGTGGGTAGGGGTACGAGCCCAGCACTGCCACCTTGGAACCTCTCTTTGCAAATTTGTCCTCTGTGTCTTTGCCTAGAGATCTACTTTGGATGATTTGGTTAAACAACGATGTACTCTCCAAGTCGAGGTGATTTTCTAAAATTTGTTTGCTGTTAGCTTGCTTTTTTAAAAGGCAAACTACTTGAGAGTGCTAGAGTACTGTGAACTAAGTATCCGTATTATTAAAAAAAAAGTAGTGTACATGATATCCGGATACTAAATTTGACGGATATCCGGAAAGCATGCCCTAGTCACACCTAGGTATTTAAAAAGTGGCAGCGTCCTAGATGACTAAAAATAAAAAATAAAAAAAGTTTACTACGTACGCGTTGTATCTTTCCGTAATGTTCTTGATGAAATTCTATGAAAACCTCAAGAATTAATAAGAAATGTAAAAAACAACGCACTGTGTAGTAGAATACCTGAAATTTAATTTGATGTAGCTTAAAATAAACACCAACAAAAAGAAACTGAGTTATCATTCTCTATTACTATATAAATAGAAACAATTACGATTTTCTCTTACCATTCGATGAAACATTTTTTTATAAAGCTGGTAACTTTGTAATATTTGGAGATAAGTTTGAAACAATCTTTTGCGATGCATTTCAATTTGGTTTTCATTAAACGGGTGTAAAACCAGATAATTCCATTGTAGAACTTTATTTTGAAGCAACTTTATTGATCTGATTGCAAAAACTATGTTCATATCAAAATGAATTAACATCGCCATACTGACAATGAAATGGATTGGATAGTTTGCAATATAATAACTAACACACTGTTCTATGTAAAAGAAAATAGCAACAGTGATACTGATCCAACTGTTCCTGATATATATCTTGGAATTGTACTCATCGACGAGACATCTATGGACTTCTTGAATGTTTAAAACAAATAACACACTAGTCCTTGTCTCAACGAGATTAATGACAAAATCAACAAAAAATCCGCATGAATGATAAAAGACATCATAAACCACGACGAAGACAGAAATTGGTATTTTAAAAAAAACTTTAATTTTGCATATGCCATAAATTCGATACAAATGTAAAGATATGCAAGTAATTGTTCCAAAGAGTAACAAACATTTATAAAAGAGATTATTCGTAGTTATGACATCATTCTTGATGCGATACATTGGACTTAATAGAATGGTCTGGATTAGGGTGAAAGGTAAAAACATAGACTGCACATCTTTATCAACGATGCCATTCGACAAATATTCTGTCTGATCACTAAGATCAATAACACGGTTATTCGTTCTTTTGTTAGACATAATTTCAATAGTACGTCTCAAATACGAATGAATCCATATATGACAGAGCCATCGTTTTTTTTTGTAACAATCAATCATAATCAATTTTACTTTGTGACAAATTGATCCCACCAAAAATATGTTCATGTAAAGTAACGCCAAGACGAGTATATATTGCTTGCACTGTAACAAAATTCAGATCTAATAGAGAGCCAAGCTCCTAACTCTATACGCCCTAACCTTACACTTTCTAAAGCGTATAGCGGCTCTCCATAAGATCTGATAACTTTTTGACAGTGCAAGCAATATGTTGCGTCTTGGCGTTACTTTACATGTAAAAACCCTTTGCGTTCCAGGGCCGCGGTGACTCTTTCGAACAATTCCCGCAACCCTGGCAGGCTCTGGCCCTAGCGGGCCCCGACTTCTATGCTGACATCTCTTTGAGGCGCGCGATGTGAAACACAAAGCGCCTTCGACCCGGGCCTGGTGGTGGTCGGACAGCGAGCCACCCAACGCTCGCCATCCGCAGGCCCGCGCCTACGGTGGCCAGGGATCGCCCTGCGACTTCTTCTGTAGCGGCGGTTGGGGCGAAGGCCTTGTCTCTCCCTCGCGCGGCCCGCGTCCTCCTTCGCTAGCATTAGTTCTTTGCAGAAGGAGGTGGAACCTAACCGCTACGCCTTTAACTATGAGTGAACTAAACTAAACCCTAAACTATTAATAAAGACTGAACCCAAACCAAATCTGAGACTGAAATTAGCCAACCTAGTTAAACATACTAATAAAATTGTAACTGTAACATTATGCATGGTGCGGTCCATACACGCATTCAGCTCGTCACAAAATAATAATAATCCTACAATCATAAATAAAACCAGCTAATTGTTCATTTTTGAAATTTGCTGAATGTTATGAATTTTTAGGGTTCCGTAGCCAAAGGGTAAACAACCGAACTCTATCTCTGTCCGTCCGTCCGTCTGTTAGCGGCCTGTATCTCAATAATCGTAATAGGTAGGTAGTACCCTGCGCTTCCGTTGTTTCGTCTTGGCGGGGGCACTACCTTGCCATCAGATTAGGAGTTTCAATTAATTTGAGGTCATGAAATTGTAGTAGTTCAGTTAAGATACGAAAAAACAAAACTGGAAGATTAATACCTAAAAAAGTATCACTATCTTTTTCTTATCCCAGAGAAACTATTAAACCGTTTATTACGTGATGAAAAAAGATTACCTGTTTCAAAAGGGTTAGGAGTCGTTCGTCCCACTATGAACTGGACCGCGGACCAGTTACCACACACCACCACATCTGTTTTGCTTTCAATCAAACGTTCACGTTTACGACTAGTACTATGCCTATCACACGACCTATGTATAACGCGGGAATATCACCATGACCTAGTTCGCGAACGACGCCTATCACTATCACTGGACTATCTTACCTGACCACGAAAATCACGCGATCGACGAGAACGAAGACGCCGCGATCTACCCATTATTTTAAGAAAATTACGCGCAGTACCTACAACAGTTGCAAATTTAACGAGTCACGCCTTTTATATTTGAAAAATGGATAGTCCAAACGGTCAGACTGTATGCAGATCCTATCTCACTCCTAATTTTACGAACCAGAAGTGAATTTATAAAAAAAAAAGAATTAACGGCTACAAACTATTTTAGTGCAATGGGAAAATATTATTAATTAGAAAGTAAAATAATTATGAGGAAACTCTAATACCAATCTGACAAAATACGACACAGCTGAGACAAAAAATACAAAATACAAACACGTTTATTTCAGTAGCAACTAGTTAACACTAGTTTATGATCGGAGCCTCCTGAGGCTTTGGCTGTTTGTATGTATAACTTACAGAATGTTTATTGTTTTCTGTGTTTCATAGGTTTTTTTCAATATATATATAAATATTACTACAACTATATTTAAAACTTATCTACTAATAATTTACATACAAACTTATAAATATATTTAATGCATTCTGTATATCCACTAATTTAATATAACAATGTCTCAATACCTTCATAAGTACGTGATTTTAGCCATTCTATTAGCTTTTTCTTACCTTCATGTTGTTGTTTAGTGTAAATGTATAATTATGTCTTTGTTTATTTTATTATATAACCGTGCTGATTGTATTATATAGCAGCAAATTGGTTTTAGATTGAGGGACTTGCATAATAATATCCTTTCTCCTTTTTAACATTATGGTTTTATCATAATTATGTAGGAGTTTTATGCTTTTTAAGATCGTGGTATATACATATAATTTCCTCACATATAGCAGGCTACTGATCTCATAAAGACTTTCTGTAGGGAATCTCCGTTTCTTAAAGTACATTATTTTTATCAGACCTCTTTGCACTTTTTACTATTAATTAATATAATAATTTTTTAATTATTACTTTCGAACAATGTATACATGCTTCGTTATTGCATTTTTTGAGCAAATGTATTGAAAACATATTATTGTAATATTTTTATTTTTTTAGTGGTCGTTGTGCTACAACAAAAAATGTTTTATTTATCTCATCATCATCATAATATCAACTGAAAGACGTCCATGGCTTCCCTCAAGTGTCGCCACAAGAACTGGCCCTGCGCATCTCCCATTCATCGGCTACCCGCGATCCTCAACAAAGCATCGGTCCACCTTGTGGCCTCCCATTCAGCTTCATCGACTATCTGTTTTGCGAGCCATGTGCCCTGCCCCTACCACTTCAGTTTGGCGAACCTTCTGGCTATGTCGGTAGCCTTGGTTCTCTTGCAGATATCGTCATTCCTGATTCGATCACGCAAGGAAACTCCGAGCATTGCCCTCTCCATTGCCCTTTGGGTGACTGTAAGCGTTCTGATGAGACCCATTGTAAGCGTCCACGTTTCAGTTCCATAATTCATCACTGGCAACACGCACTAGTCGTAGACTTTCGTATTGAGACTCTGTGGTATGTGAGTTGAGAAGATACCGCGCAACTTCCCGAACGCTGCCCAACCCAGTCGGTTTCGATCGTTGACCTATTTGGTCTGCTGGACCGTTTGGCGTACTCGTGTACAACTTGTGTAGAGTCTCTGATCTTGATAGGAGTGGGTATTTACCATGACCTTGGTTTTCTGACATATGGCTGCAAGAGGATAGGTTTGATTTTGAAGCCAGACTGACATGGTGGTGTTTTCGTACAAACACTTCGCACCTCGATGTATCGATAATCGATCTAGCACCCTTGGAGAAACTGCAGCACAGCCCAAGTCTCAATCGAATCGAATACTTTCACGTAGTCCACAAACGCCAAGCAGAGGCAGATTATACTCGTCGGTCTTCTGTATAACCTGCCCCAGCATATGAATGCGGTCTACCTGCTGAAGCCGTTTTCGGAATTCAGCATTTTCGGGAGGCCCAAGTCGTTTTTTGAAGGGCCTTAAGAACTGATTTTCCCACCTGCATTCAGGAGTTCGGCCGCAATTTTGTCATCACCCGATGCCTTTATTGATCTATTCAGTTGCAATAACCAATTACTAAACCATTTTAATCTAATTTCAAACAATCATACTTCCATATACCGAACGGATATCGAATGAATAATTGCATTCATAATGGCTTTGATGAACTTTCATATTAATTTATTTAAAACATCGTCATGCACGGTCTAACATGCGCGTTCATCAAGTTAAGAGTCAAACGACTATTAAAATTGGACTCTATTCCAATGAACAATATTCCAAAAATCGCGTACAAAAGTGAAATCTTACTCGACAATTATATCGAAAAAGATTTTCAGGAAGTTCTGAAGCCGTTGAATCTAATGCAATCTCTGCTCATCTGTTCTAAGTATACCATTCGTGATAACTTCATCACGTCTAATAGCTATCTTTACAACTTTGTCGGAGTTTTTGTCTTCATTCTATTCCGGTCTATTGACTTGTACCGCGTGTTTATCTCCGTCACTGACTGGGAAACTTTTAGTTTAATTTTTGACTGGGGTAGTTTTTATGACTTCTTTAGCTACTCTTACGGTTTCATTTTGAATTACTACAATAATATCAAGTGGAGTGACACCAATATACTACTAGTCTTAAAACTCCAATACGTGCTTAGATCTCTAAATATTACCAGCAAAAATCTCTTCATCATTAGAATTCAAAACTGGGTATCAGTCATCGCAATAAACTGTATCATAATCGGATCCATCTCCTATATGAGTTTTATGTTCTTTCCTCACATAAATATCATTGACATGGCGTATTTCTACTTCAGCATGACTTTCGACGTTAATATAGTGTATGCTAAGTTTGTGATCAAGGTGACATGCAAAGCACTTCGTGTTTGGACCGAAGATGCTCAGAAAGCAGGAAATTCAAAACCTGAGTCTTATTGGGAACGTATGATTGATGTTTATTCGAACATTTTACAGATTTACAAAACCGTCGAGCAAATGTTTGGTAAATTGGTAAGATTTTGTGACAGTTAGTATGTGTCTCCTTTTCTCGTCATCAACTTCGCCCCTATGCCACCCACTTATAATGCATTTTGACATTTTATCCGGTCTTAGACTGGCAGCATTCAAATCTTTCTAATTTAATTTTTAGATAATAAGAGTAAAAAAATATTACGATACTTACTGAAAGCTTTAAATTTGTATTGAAAATTATTTCATTTTAAATTTGTAAAACTTACTTTCAGATTTTATTTTACACAATATTCGCAGTTTCCCATGGTCTGATGAATATAGCGGTTATACTAAATATGAAGCTTGTTTTGGGCGGAGGGCTCAGTGTAAGTATTTGTATTAATAAATCATATTATTTTCATTTAAAATAGACAAATAAAATAACATAAACTAACAACAAACTAAAATATAGCATAAAAAAATTCGTCCCCAACGTTTTCAGCTGATAATTTGCCCTAGAGACTGGTGAAGTTGCCACGTTGTATGGCAATAGACAGAATGTTATGTTTAATTTACTAGTATTTTAATTAGAAACGTTAATAACGTAAACATTAAACGCTTTCTCCTCTAGGTAATAAAGGATATATACAGGTTGAATTTTTAAAGGGCGCGTGGATGGCCAAATCCAAAACTATTAGGAATATCGAAAAACACTAAAATCGGGCTCGAGCCCGATTTTTATACAAACTAAAACTACATTATTTCTTTTTGAAAAAACGACTGGTTTTGAAAAAAACACCCTATATTATGACACCATGCAAAAGTGTCATTAATAAGGATCAAATTCCGGGAAGTAATAACATATGGAAAACTAAAAGAATGGTTATTTTTAACAAAACCCACGTACACTTTAAAAATCACCCTGTATAGGTTAAGAACTAGATACATGGACATCTGACCATACACAAAACAGAGTACTTTACCATAGATGGCATTAGTAATTCAGAGATGTAAAGCTAATATGGATGTTTTAATTTTACTGTTTTGTTGATTTTCTACCATACTTTTAAATTCTTTAAAATGTCTCAATATTTCACTTTTGTCTTTGAGAAAATAAACAAACGCCATTAAAAGTCGTGAACAAAAATAAGGAATGCCTTGAACTTCCAATTGAATCGCACTCCATGGGCCTACAAACATCAGCATGTACTAAATCCAGTGGCTTGCTGCACCTTTTACCCTTATGACCAAATGGCAAACGTGTTTGTTTCCCTTCACAGCATACTGTGCATGTGTTTTTTGTTGATTACTGACTTATCTGAATATGATTTTCCTGTGACTGCTCCATCCTTCATCTTATTTTGGTCGTTTATATTCAAATGTCCCAGCCTCCTATGCCAGACTCTACTGCTAGCTGCTGCAGAAGGAGATGTAAATAAACATTGTTTATGTTCTATCAGCAGCTTATCGACACCATCAACTTGATTTACCAGAACCACTAAGTGGTTTTCTTTGTTGTAGTAGCACTTTTTTTTAAACTCCACACTGTTGCCATTTCTGATGAGCTGACTAATTGATTTCAAATTAGTTGTTAGGTTAGGGACGCACAACACATCTTTCAAAGTAACTTTTTACTTGCAACTTGGCGTAGTTATTATTATGTCCACTTCACCCGAACACGATACTGGCATGGCATTCTGATTAGGTTGGTGTATAACACGCATTTTGTATCATGATTGATTACTCATGATCTGCTGTCATGTGGACACTCGCGCCGCTATCTAAATAGAGATCTTGTTAACTGTAATTTCCACTTAAGAAAACCGCCGGAAACGTGTCGTCTTCTTAACTTGCTGTTGGTTACTTTGTTTAAATTGTGCAATAGCACTTTAATAAAGTGACCAAACTTTTTACATAACACTTGATGTTTGCTTACTCAGTTTTTATTTGCATTTGATTTTTGGTCAAAGACAATTCGCCATGTTGATTTGAATTTTCATTCTAGACAATGCTGCCAATTTTAGAGTATTGATAATTGCATTGCCCTCTGCTCAAAAAAGCACTTCCTGTTTCCAAGTCATCGTTTCCGGCAAGGTCAATTAGTTTTGTCTTATCATCGAACATAGCCTGTAGTTTTTGCCACAAATTCGGTGTACTTGCTGCATTTTTCATAAAAACATATGGTGACGGATCATAGGTTAGAATTAATTTAGATTTTGTCTTTGCATCATCTGCGGCTTCTTCATCTGTTTTTTCTTACTTAATTAAACTTGCTGCGCCTTCCAAAACAGGCAGATTCTTCGCTGCAAAGGCATACTCATGATAATTCTCGCGTCTTTTAAGCTTTGGAACGTTATTCAAGAAAGGGTTGGCGGCCATGTGTTTTAAAAATTTTCGAACACTTTATTCAAGGTAAAATAGTGTTTCAGCTTTTTTTGAATTTCACCTATGCTCGCTAATCCTACCTAATCAGAATCAAATGTGTATATTTATACACATTTGATTCCTTAAAACGGCGTATCTGGGCCGATAAAATAATCAAAAATCGTTCTGTGAGACAATATGGACGAACTTTTTATTAAGAACTAGTTACATGGACATCTGACTCTATAGTCAGATGTCCATGTAACTAGTAAATAGAGTACATTACCATAGATGGCATTGGTAATAAAATACTATAGACTATATTTTGATATTACAATAATATTATGTTATGATGATGTGTCTCATTCCAGATTTCCATATTAATAGTAATTACTCAGATATGGTTCATGAAGAATATGGTGATACTGACATCATTGTGTATTGAATGCGAGAGATTTTATAGTACTACTAGAGAAGTTCATAGTACTATGATAACGTTCGCAAAGAGAAGAGGACTGTCAGGTAATAATTCCAGCTTTTTAATGATAAGTCACTTTCGAATTAAGGTTTGCTGTTCGAAAACCCAATTTTGGGTAATGCTTGCCGGTGTACATAATTTATGTACAATTAAGAACAGGAATATGAATGAATAAAACTGAACACGAAAAGTAATTTGGCTTAACACCTATTCTATTAGAGGGTTTGGTTTCGGCACTTAGTAAGTAAGTAAGACCATTGAGGGTGTTGACTTAACGAAGACTATGGGAAAGGAGGAAGACCCAAAAATAAAAATGGCAGGAAGGATTCTGCGAAACTCAGTATTGGTCGAAACGAAGTAACCACTAGGATGACGTCTGTCAAAGATGATGTAATCATAAATGCTAAATATATGGCGCGCGGATGGAGCGCTGAAAAGTAAAATGTATGACGTGAAACAAACGAAATATACTTAGCGTCGCGAGTGCGTGGACAGACGTCATACGTTTTCATCACAGCGCCCTGAACGCTTTGTATATCAAGTCCCTAAGTCTACAAAATTATGGATGAGAGAGTGGTTACAATGATGTGCTACTTTAAACGTAAATGAACGTAAATTAACACTTTCATAATATTATTTTTAGATACACAGAGAAGAGTATGCAAGAACGTACAACGAGTGCAGAATGCTACTTTCAATAAAATGAACGCATGCGGTGTCTTCATAGTAGATGCCAGTCTCCCTTTGCGCCTTTTTGAGTTTATTACTACAAACACTGTAGTTTTATTACAGTTTTCGATGTCAACTTGGTAAAAAAAACTGCCAATATTGTGAAACAACGTTTATTTCTCTTAAGTTGTACGTCATGCGTTGTAAAACTGCTGAGGCTTCGGTTACTTAACTCACTACCAATAATGAATAAAAGTCTTTATCTTAATTACAAATGCAAGTCTAAACTTTTATTGATTTCCTTTTTTGAACTTATTAAACAATGCACGAGCCATCTTATCTCGTCATCACCCTTGGTTTGATTGCCTAGAGCATTAAGTCAGATGCAGAATTGTTTGAAGAAGTTACTGTTGCTCTGGAACGCAAAGGGCATTTGGAGGAAAACGGGTGGGTTTTAGTTATTGAGTCTGACACTCCCTTTCGTTCCGCCCATAGTAGGAGGAGTCATTTGGAGTGTATGTTCCATACAAAAAAAGGGAATTAAGTCTGAACAAAACAAATAAGTAATATTACTTTACAAAATAAGGAACTGCAACATAACAATGCAGTAATTAGTGATGAAACCCAACAAAACGAGTGCAAGTGTACCGTCCACATAGAAGAGACCACACGCAGTCAACTTGCTGAACATGCGATTTGTATGGAGCACGTTCTTGCACAGATGTTTGTGACTTTCTGTAAGAAAATATATTTTTTTAATTTTTTATTGACAGACTTCAAATTCATGCAGTAGCTTAAATACAGAAAAAAATTGAGAAAACTGCATGAGAAAATCGGTCACCTAATGAGCCATAGTGAAGACCATATGACCAGACAGGTCTTGGCCATTAATTTTATTATTTTAATACAGAGATCACCAACACATAGCCAGGCCACGGACGCTGAGAAATCTACACCGGACCCATAAAGAGCCCGATAGTAGCGCCCGTGAAGCTCCTTGCCTTTCCATACCTCCTTGCGGTCATCTGTAGTAAGTATCACAGGTTTGCGCCAGTTCTCTTTAGCCATGGACAACGGGGTGAGTCCCTTGTCCACTGTAACCACATCTCGGTGCATACCCACATCGGCTTTGAGAAAATATTCTCTGATACTGCACATCTCGCGGTTGTGCAGAGTCTTAGCATTTAAAAAGCCTTGACCTCCACACTTCCGTGGGATGGGCAGTCTCATCACCGACGATCGTGGGTTATGCATACGGTTTGCAGTCAGCAGTGTATGGACCTTCCTATCCAGGGCGTCGAGTTTGGTTTGAGTCCATTTGAGTATGCCGAAAGTGTACATTAATACCGGCATGACCCAACCGTTGAAGGCGCGCACCTTATATTATTATTCCGTTTATTCATTTTTTTTTTACTTATTTCTTACATTTTTAAATATTTCTTAAAAAATACAAAAATAAAAAAATAAACATTTAAAAATATACAAAATAGTAGCCCACCGGTATCGGGAACAGGGTCCAAGCTACCGGTGGTCAGGGCTCAAGAGAGAGGAATCTCCTAACAATACGAGCCGTGTTCAGAAGTACCGCTTTCTGAATCAGGCCCTTGATCCAGCTGCCTAACGGGAGCCTCCTGATGTGCTGTACGAGGCTCGTGGCTATTAAGCCATTGGCTGACACAACTATCGGTACAATGATTGCTGAGTCCACATCCCACATGTCGACAACCTCGCGAGCCAAGTCAATATATTTGATTTGTTTCTTTCTCGACTTTCACGAGGTTCTCGTCATGCGGAACGGTTATGTCTACAATCATTGCACGCCTCTCGATTCGGTCCACCACCACTATATCAGGCTTACTGGCAACAATAGTCCTGATATAGGCAATAACAATAGGCTGATGGACCGATCCCATTACAATGTGATATTGCCAGTATCGAGAACTGGGTCAGGCGCATACCTGTAGTACGGCACCTCCGATTCCACAAGAGAGTATTTCAGAGCAAGTTGCTGATGGATAATCCTGGCTACAAGGTTGTGCCTATGCAAGTATTCTCCGTTAGCTAGACGAGAACAACCAGAGACAATGTGGCGAATCGATTCTCCCGGACGGTGACATGCCCGACATATGTCAACCGTGCCGTCCTTCACAATAAATCTCCGGTAGTTATTCGTCATGATAACTTCGTCCATAATTGCACAGACAAAACCTTCGGTTTTTATTATTATTATAAGTCTTTTAGGTAGGAGTCCAGCTCGTCTCACGATCTCCTCCTGGGTCTACCGCGTCGCCGGCTCCCAGTTGGAACCCAGTCCGTGGCTACTTTCGCCTACTTTTCCCGTGGTATACGGCAAATATGACCCGCCTAAATCCGTTTTAATTTGGCAGCTGTTTTGCCAACATTTGCGATTTGAGTATTGAAACAAAGCACACTGTTCCTAATACGGTCTGTAATTCGGAATCCGAGGAAACTTCGTTTTATTGCTCGTTGGCAGACCCCGAAAGCGGGTTGCGTTAATGACCACGTTTGTGCTCTGTAGCAGAGGGTGGGGAGGATGTAGAAGTGGTCCTTTCTTTAGGTATTTTATCGACCAATAGCTCTTCCAGGCGTTTTTGGTACGTCGAGCAATTTCTTTATTTTTAATGAGACTATTTGGCCGAGAAATATATACTCATGGACATATTCAACCTCAACACCCTCAATGTCTACTTTGCACTTCTTGCTATTTGTCATTAATTTTGTTTTCATCATATTCATTTTGAGTCCGATCTCGACGCTAGCGTGGGTCAGTTGTTCGAGCATAAGACTAAACTCAGCTGCCGATGAAGAGAAAAGGACAATTTCGTCGGCGAAGCATATATTTGTTAATCTTCTGTCCATTAGTTGGTCATTAAGGAAGGCAATTTATTTTTCTCCTTCCTTGTAGGATGGGATTAACGCCGGAAATGATGCAAAATCTCCAAAAGTGTCGAAAACTCGAAAAAATATCGGGAGGGCTGACCCTGACCTTAATTAGGGAAAAAGCCAAGAGATTGATTAATTGATATATTAACTTGAAATTTATGGGAAATCATCTTCAGAAAAACTTTTTCATACTTTAAAGGTTAAAAACTTTTTCATCAACAAGTTTTACTATTGGACCTTGGAGTGGTCCAAGGTCATTCGAACTACTGAAATAAAACTCATTAAGTAATTGTTGTAAAACTTCTACTAAAATAATGAGGTTTAGTATATCAATTTATCTTACTTGGACAGCTCCCGACCTTTACAAGTTGTATGCACACTGCTTCAGCTTCCTCAACAGTTTGATAAAACTTCTCACAACATATGATATGCATAACAACAAGCACTATATTCTTTGACAACCAACTCGCTGTATTCAGATTATATAACGGCGAGACCTGGGAATGAAAACAGATTGTCTCTCATACAGGCCATTCTGTAGGCCAAACACAAATCAGTATCATCACCCCCGATGCAATTAAATACTAGTATTTTATATGGGAGGACTTTCTATCTGATTTCGATAATCTAGATACAGAGGTTGACCACATGATCCTCTCTCCCTTTTTGGTGAAAAGAGGATTGTACTGTGACTTCCAATAGGAGATTGTGAAGGCGATTTTGAATGCATACTCTTTGGCCTCCGTAATCAACATCACCGTCATCTACGAAACTCTTTACGTGCGTGTCCGAAAAGAACTTGGCCACAACTTGCAACTCGCATCTAGTGGAATTTCGTAACCTTCACCGGAGTAAAAAGCACTAAAATATACATATCATGTCTCCAATGTAATACTTACATCGTCTCCGATTGCCATTCGCTTCAATCTGAAGAGAATCAGATAAAAGAAAAGTAAACTTCGAAAACATGTGTCAAATACGTGTCCTAGAGTCTGTAAAATAAAATACAGGATTCACTAGTTAGTTTTTTGATTTTTCCGATGATGAATTTCTAAGATCGAAATTTCAAAGAAAATGATAATCTCAAGTAAAAAAGTATATATAGACTTACCAATATCTGGAAGATTGATTTGTACAGATTGAAGGTTTTTATTATATTCTGGTAAATCCCAAATAATTTTAGACATTTTTCATAATTTTCCTGACTGTTATTCAACATCATGATATCTTTAAGCCATTCATCGAGATATTTTTTTAATAATATTACAAATCGGATGGCAACAACATAATTGACATCGAAAGCGGTAATCATTATGTCACAGAAAAAGTCAATGCTAATTTCGAGCAAACTCATGTCATCAAAACAAGTGTAATAGACAGTATATATCGATATATCAGTACAAATGATAGTTAACATTGATATCCAGTTCCAAATAATATAATTTCGAATATTCTTACTGAAATCGACGCTCTTATGGATAATTTGAAAATTCAAAATAAGAAAGACGTTGTCGTTCTTGTACATAAAATCCAGGATGAATAACATTGTAAAACTAATTGCATGGACAAGGTAGTAAAGAACACTGACAAAACGAATGAATAAATTTTCAAAACGCTTCATTTTAACGTTTGTGATGTCGACTGTGAATATGCGATACATACACAACGCATTCATGAAGAGCATGAAGCAAAAAGTGGTCAACCGATACTTATTTCCTCTTGGATAAATATGATTGTTTTGAACAATATGCTTTGAAGAGAAAAACAAATTAAGTGCAAAATTAAAAGCGTTTGCTATTCTTTGAACTTCATTTTCTATTCGATGAATTTGGAACATTGTTATTATGTTCAACTGCTATAGGTTTTTGTATCGATTACTTACGACTCTGTCATATTACTAACACTAATGCATTTATAAAATATTTAATATCTTGATAGTATCAATGTTTACCTTAGTGCATTAGTGAAATGAAAAGTTTCTAAGTATGAATAAATTATTTATGTCGATTTATTATTGTTAATGATAAACTAGCTTTGTCCACGATTCCTTTTGTGTCGATTTGGACTTTTTTTAACATTTAATTCAAATCACTAGAGTTGTAACCATCAACAAAGTCCGTGATTAACATACTACTTGCAATCGCTACCAATAGGGTATAGAGTTATAATAATTTATCAAAATACATAATATAATGCGAGAGCTTACTCAATAAACTTAAAGGATTGGATACTCGCAAAGGCGCTGGCCCTGATGGCATTCACCATTTTTTATTTCCAAATGCGCTCCCTCTTTGGTTTACCCATTATTAATAATTTTTAACAAATTTCTCAGCTAAGGCGTTTTTCCAGACACCTGGAAAAAAGCAAAAGTTGTGCCGATTTATAAAAGCGATGAAAAATACCACATTAATCATTATAGACCCATTTCTATCTTGTCGTCTTTTGCTAAGATTTTTGAGTCCCTCATTTGTCCCTATATTCAATCACACTTTTAGCTTTACTTAAGCGATTCGCATCATGGTTTCGTGGGTTCTAGGTCAACTAGCACTAACCTTGCGACCTTTACAGAAATGTTAACGGAGGCCATTGACTCTGGCAAGCAGGTCGACGTAGTTTACACCGATTTCAGCAAGCTTTTGATCCTGTTCCTCACCAAATACTTCCGTCAAAGCTTGCTTCATACGGAATAACTGGTACACTTTATATCTGGCTTAAATCATATCTTGAAAATCGATTCTTCTTTGTCGCAGTTAATGGTTTCCAATCAGGCACCTACGAGACCATCTTGGGGGTACCTCAAGGCTCACATGTCGGTCCGATTTTTTTAATGTATGCTAATGACATCCCTCGCTGTCACACACTTAGTATGTTTTATTTATGCAGTCGATCTGAAGTTCTCTAGAATTATCGAATCTAGCGATGATATTGGATTGCTTCAGAGCGATGTTGACTCGTTAGCTCAATGGTGTAGTGATAATGGAATGGCATTGAGAGCTGGATATATGCCATTGACCTTGCTCATGTAGGCGTTACGACGACAAAGCCCCCCGCGTGCGCCTCCCACCCCTAACAATAATTTCGTGCAACGCGAACTATAATTGTGCTATAATATTGCATCGCAGCGCCCGGCGCCCGGACCCGCCGCCCGCCGCATGCTATCTACTTATTGCTTCCAGTAGCTTCCAGTAGCTGCTCTGCTAATGCAGAGGTGTAAAACCTTTTGAATGTCCAGGACCGAAAGCAAGGGAAAATATAATTATTTGCGTATAATTTGTAGTTTATTTTAATTTTTTTATATTAATATTAATTTTAGTTCTTCTATAAATGAATGAGTTTTGGTATTATATATCTTAGTTTCTTTATTCGTATATCTATACTAATATTATAAAGCTGAAGAGTTTGTTTGTTTGTTTGTTTGAACGCGCTAATCTCAGGAACTACTGGCTCGAATTGAAAAATTATTTTTGTGTTGAATAGACCATTTATCGAAGAAGGCTTTAGGCTATATAACATCACGCTGCAACTAACAGGAGCGAAGAAACAATGAAAAATGTGGAAAAAACGGGGAAAATTATTCATATTTGAGGGCTTCCGTTGCGTGCGCTGCGAAAACGGTTCAAGATACCAAAAAAATATGTATGAAAGAATTATTCCTCTTGAAATGATCTAAAAAAATGTCCGCGACAGTATATGTCTATCTTTTAAGATTAACTCACTAGAACCGTTTTTATGGTAATCAAATTTGGTCGAAATTAATGCATTATTACCAATTATTTGTTAGAGTTGTATCAACATAATAATATTAATCTTTATCCAAATAAATGTGTTGTTGATTAAGAGTATTTAATTGTAAACAAAATTGTCTTTGACATTACTTAATTTCAATGAACATCTTAGAAGATATTACAATTTAAAAATAACTCCGATATAAAATTCACACGCGCCGCATGATGTGCAAAACCTGACGCTGCGCCTGGCCGGCGGGCGAGGAGAGGCGTTGCTTGCGGGCGACGCGGAGGGGGGGTGTAGCTCTACGAGGTACCATACCGCGCGGCTTAGACGCGCGGTCGGCTCCCTTCTGAACGGTTGTATGCAGCGTTATTTGTTTTTGCGATATAATATCGTCGTGTAATAATACTTTTTCAATACTATTATATTTTGTTTTAAGGAATAATATTTTGGTTCTAATAATTTCACAATTATTAACACTTTTTTTTTAGTTTTGATGTAGATAATTAATTATAAGTAGGTGTCATAGTTTTCTTTATAGTATTGTTTGTTTTAAGGATAGTATTTTGTTTCTAATAATTTAACAAAAATTAACACTTTTTTTTGTTTTGTTGTAGATAATACCTGTAAATAGGTGTCATCTACATAATTATTCTTATTAGGTTAGGTTTTAGTTTAAGCATACAGTTAGTTTACCTTATTTTCGTTTTACGGTAATTCTTTTGACATATATTATATCCGATTAAATACAGGTAAAAATAATTAGATTCCTAATTATTAACCTTACGTTTGTTTTTTTCTTGATTACGAGTTACGGTTTGGTTAAGTTTTCATTTCCTATGTTCTTTCTTCGTCACTATAATGCCTAGAAAAAGAACTCAGCTTTCTCGGCAGACTGCTACTGCAAAGCGGCTGCGAGTTTTGCGCAGCAATGAAACAGAGGATGAAAATATGCATAGGTTGGCTACTCAACGAGCAATCAGTGAACAAAACCGTGCTAATGAATCGATCGTTGAACGTTCGCAGCGTCTAGCCTCACAAAATTTCCGAACTTCGGCAAACCGACAACGGGAACAAAGTGCTGAACGTTCTCAACGTTTATCTTTACAAAATTCCCGAACTTTGATAAACCGAGAACGGGAATCAAGCGCTGAACGTTCTCAACGTTTAGCCTCACAGAGTTCTCGAACTTTGGTGAACCGACTGCGGGAATCAAGCGCTGAACGTTCTCAACGTTTAGCTTCACAGAGTTCTCGAACTTTGGTGAACCGACTACAGGAATCAAGCGCTGAACGTTCTCAACGTTTAGCCTCACAGAATTCCCGAACTTTGGCTAACCGCGATCGGGAATCAAGCACTGAACGATCCCATCGATTAGCACAGCAAAATGTACGATCAGCAAGAAATAGAACTCGCAGGCAACTTAATTTATTAAATGCTGCGTTTGCTTATGATTGTACCCTTGACTATACTGAGCTAAATGATATTGATATTGGCAGAATGGATTAAATTTGCAACTTATGCCAAGCAAAAAAATGGGCGACTGAAGCTCCTGGACTGTGTTGTAGTGGCGGCAAAGTAAATATACCTATAATTCCGGAACCAACTACAGTTTTAAAAGAACTGATGTCAGGCTCACATCCATCATCAAAGCATTTCTTAAATCACTCAAGACAATATAATACACTATTTCAGATGACTTCATTTGGTGCCAAAGAAATTCGTGAGGGAAACTTTATGCCCACTTTTAAAGTCCAAGGGCAAGTTTATCACTTGATCGGTAACTTACTACCAGCTGAAGGGGCACAACCCGAGTTTTTGCAAATATATTTTGTTTCCCATGCAGATCAGGTATCCTTGCGCTCAAATTTAAATCCAAGCTTGCAAATCGATCTTATCGACGTTCTCCAAACATATCTTCACGATCATAATACGTATATTCAAAGTTTTAAATACAATCTGGAAAATAGACCACCGAATGACTTAAAACTTATTATTTTACCTACACATCTATTGATAATGTAATGGATCAAGAAGATGCGGTCCATTACCCACAGGAGTTTCTTAATTCTTTGAACCCAAGTGGCCTTCCCCCATATTCCCTCAAGTTAAAAATAGGTGCCCCAATAATTTTACTTAGAAATCTTAAACCACCAAATTTATGTAACGGGACCCGACTTCAAATCAAATTTCTTCGCAATAACGTGATCGTTGCAATAGTTTTGACTGGTCCAGCAGTTGGTCAAACAGTGCTTATACCTCGCATCCCAATGATTCCAAATGATTTACCTTTTAATTTTAAAAGAATTCAATTTCCCGTTAAGCTATCTTTCGCCGTTACAATTAATAAATCACAGGGGCAAACATTTAAACACGTAGGAATCGATTTACGTCAAGACTGCTTTTCACACGGCCAACTATATGTCGCGTTGTCAAGATCGGGTTGCGGAGAAAACCAATATGTTCTTCTGCCATAAGAAAATAAAACTAAAAATATAATTTACGCAGAAGTACTTTAAAATAATTATGTTCTTTTAAAAACTTAAAAACTAAATTGTCTAAAATAATAACAGAAATTGATGCGGACAAAGTCGTGGGTAAGAGCTATAATTTATAAAGCTGAGGAGGTTGTTTGCAAAAATAAATATGATGCCCAAAATAACTATTCCACGCGGACGAAGTCGCTGTTCGTTAATCTCTCTAAAACTCGAGAACGGCTGGACCGATTTGGCTAATTTTGGTTTTGAAATATTTGTGGCATTTCAGGGAAGGTTTAAACGGTAAGAAATTATGTATGTATTTTTTAGTATTATTGTGTATGTTATGTTGTAGGTAAGTAGTAGATAAGTAGTAGGTGCATGCCGGGTACAGCTAATTGTATGATAAATATCTATGAACCTATTACGCGTTTTAGGTTTAACTATGATGAAGAGACTTCTTACCTTTGAGAGACATGTTACCTTTTTATATCTGAATTTACTCGATAAAATTTACTACTTACTTTTGAAAAATCTGACCGGTCCTTCCAGGTTCATAATGTCCCACATTATGAACCTGGAAGGACCGGTCAGATTTACCAAAATTGTCAATTTGACTCCATCCTTCCGAGACCGGATTACCTATAACATCGCCAATTTGCGTGATTTTGAAGCGTTCTATTATACTAACTTATTTAACAACATTATATACATTTTCTATATGATATTGCTGTTGTGTTACCATGACAACAAAATTATACCATTGTCAGACTACTAAAACTGTTACTTGAAAAAATCTATTAATTATAATTAAACTGGTAAAACTTATTGCAGAAGAATTAAAGGAAAATAAAAAATCACGAAACATAATATGTATATGAAAAAATTTAATCTCAAAATTCAGAAAAGTTTAACTGCCTTAAACATACTCGCTTTGGTTCTGGTTCATAATATGGTTCGTCGATATCATCTTCAGTGTTCATTATTTCTTCTTCACGTTTACGTTGAATTGTGATGGTTGGTGATTTATAGGCAATTGGTGAGGATACAGAAGCTTGGCCAATTGCTATAACATCTTGCAAATTATTAACCGATATTTCTTCATCATCTTTTTGTTTGTTTTCCTTCCCATCTTTTTGTGTTCTTTTTTGGTTTATAGCCTGGGTTATGTATTCAGGATCCCGTATATTAATTTTTCTTGGGAGTCGCGGATCAACTAATTCTGGCAATATGCAGTCTATGTAAAATCTTGTAAGTTTGGGTTCCATTTTAGTTTTCCAAAACTCGTCGTCTCTATATATAATTTCAGTTTTCATTGGTATATTTTCACCAGACCATAAGCCAAATATGCATTTTACTGCTTTTGTGACATGCAGTTGTCCTTGGACTTGATAATACCAATCGTGTTCTTTATTAACTACATAGGTGCCGGTTTTTGTCTTTTTATAAAATGTAACTTTTTTGTCAGCAATGGCTTTCTCTAGTCCAGTTTTGAAAGCGCTAATGGGACACTTGATTTCACAAATTGTGTCTGATTCTATGATGCCGTCGGGTGAAGCTCCAAGAAACGGGATTTTTTCATCCCGAAACAAACCACAGGCCCGAATTTTTATATTCATCTCTTTTTCTAATTGTGCTTTCGCAATTGCTTCTTTTTCACGTCCGTGTTTAATGGATTTGACGTGATCTAGCGGTGTTTTATATATTAAATCTTTTACAAGGTTCTTACAACTAATGTCTTGGCGTCTCTTAATGATCTTTCCGAAGTTGGAGGCTGTAAGCAAATTTCGCCTCAACTCAAGCCATTCACTTGAGTCACTTTGGAGAATGGTGTCCCTTTCAATCCTTTTTCTTTGGTCTTCAGATTTTTTAAGGTTTTCTAAGAATATTTCTTTGGTTTCTTCCATCATTTCTTTGGTCATGTCTGGTTTGCTGCAATCCTCTCCATAGTTTGAAGCGGAGACATTTCTATTTTCAAATACCCTTTTTTTAGTTTTCGTATATTTTCTATTTTTCTTGAGTCGCTGTATTCTTCTTCTTTCTAAGTGGTGTATTTTTCCTTTTGGACTTCTACCCACAATGGATTTATGTAAAAGGCTCAATGGTTTTTTAGTATTAAATGAGAGAGCCGCAGCATTGCATCTCATTTTATATTGATATTTTTGGACAAAGTCTGTTGATCCTTTTGCCCTACAAATTTAGCAACAATGCTGTGATATCTTTCTACAGAATTACTATCAACATCGTGCAACAAGCTACGTGAGTGTGCAGCTAATTGTGACAATATTAATTTTATTTTTTGCCACAGAGAGTTTGTATACAATTCTTTGTTGGCATCTTCTGCTTGGCCATGTTTGTCACAAAAATATTCTTTGCAGCTGATGTGGTGTCCAAAAGCATGATCGGCCGCAAGCATTATATCATTATGCAGTTGCATCGGATTACCAGTATTCTTGTGCTTGGCAATTGCACTTGTAACAACTTTTCTCATAGATAAGATTTTTTTTTTGATATCAGTTTTCTGAACCGTATGATAAATTTCATGTCAGTTATAAGATTATGAAGCTTGTTACAGAAATTTCTGAGTACCTAGGTGATTTCGGCATTCTATCTTTTCTATGGTGAAATTTTCATAAGGCCTCTCTTGTAGAAGTTTAGAATAAGTATTGGCATCCCCGTCCGATATAATTCTGCCATAAATCAAATTATGCATAGCTATGCTCTTTTTGAATCCCTCAACAATAATTATCGACTCCATCCCGGTAGATGGACCTGTAAATGTGTAATATTTTTAGCGTGTTAATTAATAAAAAGTAAGATGATGTTGTTACAATATTCTGCTTTCTTAAATTATATGTTATATTAGGTACCTGTTCGGGGTTTCGGGGTGGGTTCTGTATTTATGCTTTTGCGGTTGCACAACGACATGCCTTGCTTGCTTGGTAGTGTAGATACAGGCCTATCCTACCGCCTCCCTCAGAGGTGGTAGGGTGGCGTGGTTTTGAGGGTGAGCGCGACGGTCGTGTAGATCCTCAAGGCAAGTCTGGTGGTGTACCTTCCCGAGGTTGCCACCCTGTTTTTGGTCTAATTCCTTCAGAACTAGACGTAACTGAAACCACCAGGCGAAATAGCCCGGGGGTGGCGAGGTCATGCCCCTGGGTGTCCACCATCGAACAAGAGAAGATGTTGGATAGTAATGACCTCCCGCGTGTTTGTGCCGTGCGCGGGGACCCGTACGGAGGGATGAAGGAATCCTGGTGATTGAGTGGAGCAGGTTGCACACAACACATTACTTTGGTCTGGATTTCCTCTCACACGGGTGGTCGTGGAGTAGCTATCCATGATCAATCGGCTGGGGCATCCCATCAGCGGGTTGTCAAGCGAGGATCGGTTTGTTTGAGGGGGGGCAGCCGGCGCGGCGTGGGGTTGCGGGATGAGTGGCGACATAGTCTCGTGTCGGTTACAGTCCTGTGATCCTCCGTTGCGTGCGGGCTCGTCTACTTCTCAATAAGCTGATCCTATACCGGAGGAGTAGCTCTGACGTCCACTCGTGGAACGAGTGGCGTCCCCGACTTGTGGGCTCCGTGGCGGGTGGAGAGCTCCAACGGTGAAGTCTAAATAATCCAACCCATGGACATCGAGACAAAACTTTTCAAACCAAAAACTCAGGCAGCGTCCTCGGATGCGCCAAAAACCAACACAAGCACAACACCTAAGGCTGCGTCTTCTGATGCGCCGATCATAACCAAAACTAGAGGTGCGTCTCAGGATGCGCCGAAGCGAAAACCGTCTAAGGCTGCGTCCTCCGATGCCCCTAGCCACAACAAACCACATACATCTGCTGCGTCCAAGGATGCGATGAGGAAGGCAAACGCCAGGCATGCGCCAAACCAGGCTGCGTCGAAGGCAACGCCAACCCCATCTGCGTCCAAGGATGCGCTCACCAACACAACTCTGTTTGCAAGGCCTAGGGAAGCTCTCGTACATGGCGACTCAACGGCGGCTGCTGGCGTGGATGCGCCCACTAGGGCTGCGTCAGCGACAGTAGTCTCGGGGAGGGACCTAGCGAGTCTGACCGAAGCCCCACCGGCAGGGACACCCAACACGACCGGGATCGATATGTCGTCTCTTAGAGAAGCCATTCAATCTCCGGCCAAACAAACCTGGACCACCGTCTCCCGCAAGACATCGTCCTCCAAGAGGCGTCTGTCTGCATCGGTCAAGACTGCACAGCACGAAGTTGTGGCGGCCCCGGTGGTAGTGTCGGAAACAACGGCAAAACCAGCGGGCGCTACCGCGGCGACCAAGCGCAAGCGCAGCTTGAGACCGAGGGGACCAAAAAAACACAGAACCACCGACGGGGAACTTTCTGCTAGGGCGCAGAAGCGTGAGCGACCCGAGGATACCGTCACACCGACTGGGATAGGCAAGAAGAGCAAACCTGCTCGCTCCCACATGGTAGACGGTTCCCTGGTTAGCTACGCCGAAGCGGCCGCGTCGTACAGGAACAATGAACTGTGCGTCGCCGTCATGACCGAGCCTTTTGAGGACATGACGCAAGAACAAGCAGAGGGGATCCGTCTCAACATCGAAAAACAGATCCGGGCACTGCTTATGGCAGAGCCCGACCCCTCCAACCCAACTGAAAACACCGCGATCCACTTTCGAGGAAAGGCCCACTTCGCTGAAGGCGTTCTTAAAACCTGGTGTGAGGACGTTGCCACACTGGCCTGGCTCAAGCGGATCACCTCCAACATGCCGTCCCCGATATCAGGGACCAGTCTAACCGTTCGGCCCCAAGCCGAGATACCAAAGAAGGCGCTGTGTATGCTGTTCGTGCCGGAGAACACCGAGGACACTCCGGCACTACTCAAACTCCTTACCCGCCAAAACCCTAACCTCCTAATCAACACCTGGACCCTGACACACGAAAGGGTCAGACAAGAGCCCCCGGGTACCTGTCTTTTCTTCCGTGTGCCGGAGTCCATGGTCAAAACAATAAAAGACCAAGAAAGGCGCGTGTACTACCTCATGGGCAGCATCTACATCCGCATCTTGGAGGAGGGTGCGGCCAGTGAGGGGGTAACCGCGCCTTCAACAACAACAACAACAACAGCCCCCGTCGCGCCTGGACTGGAGCCTGGTCCGCCGCCGCCCGGGCGGTCCCCGTCGCCACACGCGATGGAGACCTTTGGGGAGGTGGAGGAGCGGGTTTCTTCCCCGGTCGAGATGGAGACGACCACTAACAACGAGGAACCAACACAGGATCCACCCTCGCCTGGGTTAACTTCAGACGAGGACTGCTTTCCTGCGGGGGAGGAGAGTGAGGACGATGACGGCAGCCTCTGCTCTTCTCCCGTGCGGGACAACTAAGATCCTGCAAACTAACCTCCAGCACAGCCAAACTGCGTCGGCTACCTTGCGCAGAGTGCTGGACAACCAACACGAAAAGACCATCGCCCTAATCCAAGAGCCGTGGATTAGGGGCGGCAGGATATGTGGTCTTGCAAACATCGGAGGTAAGTTGCTGCTAGATACCTCCGTAAGTAATCCACGAACCTGCATCCTTATCCCAAAACATGTACCTAACCTATTAATCAACGAATTCTGTTCAAGAGACCTGACAGCAACAAGGCTTTCCAGAATAGAACAGGATCTCCCGGACATCGTCCTCGCCTCGGCCTACCTGCCAGGCGACGAGGACGTGCCCCTACCAGAGCTCGCCTCGCTGGTGCAGTACTGCGAAAGGGAGAAACTGGAACTAATCATCGCAACCGATTCCAACGCGCATCACACTCTCTGGGGTAATGTCAAAACCAACAACCGAGGTGAGGCAATGCTTGACTTTATTCTTAGCAATAATCTTGTATTACTCAACAAAGGTTCTGAACCAACTTTTATTAATGCACGATCACAAACAATAATAGACCTAACGTTAGCAAGTATAGGTATCTCCAACTCCATTCAGGACTGGCATGTGTCCAACGAACTATCATGTTCGGACCACAGATGGATTCGATATACCATTAACTTCAACCTACCACAACCACAACCGAGGAGGATTCCTCGTAACACAGACAAATCCAAATTCAGCAGGCTAGTCAAGGCAGAGTTTGATAAATTACCCCTCCTTCCAGCTGAAATCCCTTTAACCAACTTAGATGAACACGTAAACAACCTTACATCAATCCTTCTAACAAGCTATGAACAGTCTTGCCCACTTACTGTACCAAGGCAGGGAGCAAGGCAATCCTGGTGGGGTCCAGAACTAGAAAGACACCGACACAGGCTGAGGAAGCTGTTCAACAGAGCCATGAACACACGGTCGCCAGGCGACTGGGACCGTTATACAACAATCCGTCGAACTTTTAAAAAACTAATACGCCTCAGAGGAAAGAAAGGCTGGAGGCGCTTTTGTACTAACATTGAAAATAGTAGCCAGGCAATGAGGGTCAAAACCTGTCTCGCCGCCGAGACAGATCTCTCAATAGGATGCCTCAAAAAATCAGACAACACCTACACAACTAACGATGCTGAAACTAGCGAATTACTTCTCACCACCCACTTCCCAGGCTGCCGCATTGCGACCCAACAGATCTGGGGACCGCATAGGGTAAGGTCCACGAGCTACCTAGACTGGGAGGTGGCATCAGAAGTAATAGACAAAGACAAAATAACATGGGCAATCAACACCTTCTTACCGTTCAAGGCAGCAGGGTTGGATGGTATCTTTCCGGCTCTGCTCAGATGGAGCGGAGACTCACTAGCTGAATACCTGGTCAAGGTATTCCGTGCCTGTCTAGCCCACCGCTACATCCCCTTGATATGGCGAGAAGTAAAAATAATTTTTATTCCGAAACCCGGTAGGAGCGATTACTCTCAGCCAAAATCCTTTAGACCCATCAGTCTCACCTCGTTTTTCCTGAAGACGCTAGAGAGGCTTGGGGACAGAAGGATTAGGGACCAAATTTCGCTACTTAAACCCTTACACCCAAATCAACACGCCTACTGTGCAGGCAAATCAACTGAATCCGCACTCCACTGCGTAGTCACACGCATAGGAAATGCTCTAAAAGCTAAAAACCCAACACTGGGCGCCTTCATTGACATTGAGGGTGCCTTTGACAAAACAAACTTCACCAGCATCGGCCAGGCACTGGCCGTGCACGGTGTGGCGCCAACACTCATAGAATGGATTCACAACATGTTAAAATACCGAGCTATTCAATTTACTGTGAACACCACCACACGAGGCATCGTAAGTAGAGGCTGCCCACAGGGTGGGGTGCTGTCACCACTACTGTGGAACCTAGTTGTTAATGAGCTCATCGCAGAGCTCAACGCTAGCAGTCTGTACTCGGTGGGTTATGCAGATGACATAGCAATTTTAATCACGGGGAAATTTGAAGGCGTCTTATGCGATCTCATGAGGAAAGCTTTCAAAATAATCGAGAATTGGTGTGCAAAACACGAATTATCGGTCAACCCCTCCAAAACAGAACTAATAATGTTTACTAACAAGAGAGTCCTCGGACCTCATAAACTTCCTAAACTTTTCAACATCGAACTAACACTCAAAGGAGAAGTCAAGTACTTGGGAGTGATCCTTGATAGCAAATTGCTCTGGAACAAGCATCTTGACTACAAACTTAATAAAAGCACAATCGCATTCTACCAATGCAAAAGAATGCTAGGAAAAACTTGGGGGATATCTCCAAAGATCACGCTGTGGCTTTACACAGCCGTGATCAGACCAATGCTGACTTATGGCGCCTTGGTTTGGTGGACGAGGACTGAGCTCACGACCACCGTCTCTAGGCTCCAGCGGTTCCAAAGGCTAGCCTGTTCCGCTATCACTGGCTGCATGAGGACAACCCCGACTACAGCATTGGAGATAGCCCTTCAATTAACTCCCCTTGACTTGTACATACAGCAGGAGGCAGCACTAGCAGCCATCAGGCTTATGCACTTAGGCATATGGGGTAAGAATCATACTAGCCCGCACGCAGGCATCCTGGACCGGGCGATTGAGTACCAACCTCTCATCGCTGCCCCGTGTGACAGAACACCAAATAAACCCATGTTCAACAAAAGCTACAACATACAAACAACAGAGGAAGAAAGGGATCAGTCAGGAGTTGATGAAGTACGCATCTACACAGATGGCTCAAAAACTCCAAAGGGTTCAGGGGCTGGCGTACATTCCCTTGACCTCAACATTAACTTCCACCTACCACTTGGCGAACACAGCTCGATATTCCAATGCGAGTGTGTCGCCCTAACACAAGCCGCAACAGCCGTAAATCACCTAGGGATACACAACTACGCAATCAGACTCGTGTCTGACAGCCTTGCCGTGCTCAAAGCCCTAGAAAACAAACAAACTAACAGCAAATTAATCTCTGAGTGTCACCTCGCCCTGGAGAGTATATCGCTGTCCAACAGAATCACCCTCCAGTGGATCAAGGGGCACAGTGGATCCCTAGGCAATGACGCCGCAGACGAACTTGCAAAGAGAGGTTCCGAGATGGCAGTGCTAGGCCCGTACCCACTCCTTCCCCTACCTTTCTCACAGTTTCGTACATGGATTTGCCAGAGATCCACCGAACTGCATAACAACAAATGGTCAAGGGCTACAGACTGCAGGCAGTCAAAAATGGCTATGCCGAGTGTACACCCACGACTAACAAAACAACTACTCAGCCTAAGTAGAATTAACCTCAGAACAATAATAGGGACAATTACGGGCCATTGCCCCCTCAACAAACATCTTTTTAACATAGGCGCCACAGACAGCCCACTCTGTAGAGGCTGCTTTGATGCCGAAGAAACAGCCGCCCATGTCATCCTGGAATGCGAGGCCGTGGCTACCCAACGTGAACAAATCCTCGGAACGGTGAGGTCGCTCCGCGAAGCCTGTGAAGCTCCCAGGAAACTTCTGCGCTTCTGGGCGGAGCTAGGCTGGCTAACGTAGCCAGGACACCTACGTACAACGGACCGAATAAGAGTCTAAGTGCGGAAAATGGAGTCCCTACTCTACTCTACTCTACTCTAGGTACCTGTATAGTTTTTATAGCAAATGTGATCCTTGGCTGGCATTTTTTTCTTTTCTGCTTGGGCACAAATGCAGCAAAATTTGTTTTTGACAGACATATAGAGTATTTTATTGGTAAGTTTACCAAGTATGGCTGCCGCTCCTGAGAGTGAAGAGTAGTTTTTCTGATATGATCTCTTTGCCCAGCACCCATCAGCTATGACATCAATAATTGGTATTCCTACTGCATTTACTCTGCCCGCTGCAATAGCTGCATATCGCTCCTCTTCAGCAGCTTCATTCATAGACTTCAGTAATTCGATCTCCCATTTTTTGTTTACAATGTTCATATGATAGTCGTACATTTTAGGCCAGATTTCAGGAAGTCCTAGAGCAGATGTAATTTCTTGAAATTGATCGTGTCCACATCCTGCGACTATTGCACCAGCCACTCCACATGTATTTAGGTTCATTTCTTCTGGACTATTGTCTCCATCGATTACAAAAATCATATTACATAAACGACACTTCAGCGTCAGTTTAGTCATTAGGCCTGTCAGTCGTTCAGATATAATTTCAATCGACTGTAAGCCGCAATTCAAAGGCCCATGGTATGATATATTCTGTAGTTCTTTAAAAAAATAGCTTACATTTACAATACGTCTACCAATAGATTTTAGTCTGAAACAAAATTAATTTAAGTTAGTGGAGCAAACTTCAAAATGTGTTCTATCTATTTCACTCAAGATTGTTAAAGAACAGAAAGAACCTGGTATCTTCTGTTTCTTCATCATCTGTTATTTGGTTTCGATCTTGCTGTAAACTATGTTCAATAGGTGGTGACTCTTGAGTACTTGGGGGACTCTTGGTAGTAGAACTGAAAAGTCACGAAAATCATTGTGTAAGTGTAATAAATAAATGTAACTGTTTTTATAACACAATTTTTTTTCTTCAATCTGTAATAATTTATGTCGTGATTTAAAAACAAAATTATACCTGTTTTCTTTATAATTTATTATATGCACCGATTTTTGTTGTGCGCTGGGTGATAATAATTTATTGGCAGTGGAGCTGTAAACAAACAACGTTTTTTATGCAAAATGTTGGGTTCAATCACGGAATAGAAAAAAAAGAGTGAAAGTGTCGACATTCATAAAATAACCGCTCACCAAACTGACACAATATTTATTTTCAAAAAAGATTGTGAAAACTTTTACCTTTCGCCCTCATTTTCCAATTGGTTTTGTTGTAAACTAGATGATGAATCATTAGTATTAGAACTGGAAATTAAAAAAATGTGATGTAAGCTAGGTGGCATTGGTCAAACCCATACTGCGGGGCGAGACGGAAAGAGAAGTAATCAATAGTACCTAACCGTACAGTGATTGTATTGTAATTAACTAGTGATAAAATTTAATTAAAATATTTTTGGAACAAAATTTAACATGGTTTAATAATTATTGAAATCGATTCAGTTACTGATTCTGAACAAACTATATTCAGGTTTCGCATTTATACTAAAAATAATGTTGTAGATATCTACACAAATTTTATAAAAATAAAATTGACAAAATGTTTAACATCCATGTTCGTTACTTTCATACTTTTTGTTGACATATTTTTACGTTCAGATTACCAAAATATCAACCATAAATGATTTATAAAATAATAGGTAGTTCCAAAAACATTTTTGTGTGACAGTGGCGGTAGCAAGCGGCTTCTACAAATTCAGACAATACGAACAACAAAATAAAACGTTTCTTCCGTCAAAATAGAGTTCATTTTTAGTTGCGAGGTGCCCTTTTCTATGAAAATATTTATATCTAAATTAACGACAACTAGTAATTATTATGTACAACGTTACCTAATTACACACTAAAATAACCTAATATTTACACACGCTTTAAATAAACCCAAAAAAAGTCTAATTGGTGGGGCTACCGACAATAATTTTGTTTGCGGAGAAAAGTGTCACAGGTCCGTTCAGCACAACGTCTCGTCCCGCACTGATTTATTGGGCGCCGGAGGGGTGGCTACGCGATTTGCGAGTAGCGATTACGTAGAAAAATCCATATAAATAATTAAGAAAGTTATTGGCAAAAATAAGCCAAAGGTCCCCTCGGCATTACTTAATATAATATATTGGTGGCAATTAAAATATTCAGTGATTGATAGTTAAAGAGATAAATGGTAATAAGTTACAAAAACAGAGGCCACTTTGCATATTTATTTATGATATTTCAATTATATTTTTATTTTTTTTGAAGCGAAGAGGACATGCTCTACATTTTGTAGATTAATATACATTATTATGAAAAAAAATCTTGGAAGGGTTACGGAAAAAAAAGGTTTTAATGTATCCTAAATGAAGTCCAATTCACGTATATTTTACGCCTTCTCCAGGCGAACATCAACCACTGCGCCATGCTCTGGAGCAACAGGTGCTGAGCGACGGCGCAGTGGTTGATGTTCGCCTGGAGAAGGCGTAATGGGGCCGTTAATGGCATTCCATTACGGCTCTCGAGCCCCTTGTGAGGGCTCCACCGCGGCATTCGCAGTGGTGGCGGCGGCAGCGGTGGAGGCAGCGGTGGCGATGGCGGTGGCGACGGCGGAGACGGCGGTGGCGGAGGGCTTCCTTTTGCCCCCAGCTTTGGTGGGTGGAGCGCAGGCCTTGCCTCCAGCCCAGTGATCGGCCGGCTTGCTAATTGCCGCACATACGGTGCAGTGTGGCGTGGCGTTGCACGAGCCGGCCCTGTGACCGGGCTGACCGCAGCGGAAACAGAGACCAGTGCGGTCAACCTCCGAGGTGCAAACAGCTCCCACATGGTTGCCCACCAGGCAGCGGAAGCACCTCAGAGGTTTGGGTTCCAGCAGTTTGACCTGCGCAGAAACCCAGCCCACAAGGAGCCTTCCGCCCTCCGTTATCTTCTTGGCCGCCGTCACGGGGCAGCTCACCACAACCGTTCGCATGCCGGTGTGGTCAGGACGTATGGTGCCCGCCTTCACTTGATCGGCAGAGCACCCCCCAGTCCTGGCGACGGCGGCCGCCACCTCCCCCTCGGTGACGGAGTCGTCCAGGCCCTGAATACGCAAGTCGACGCGCTTAGTAGGCCTGGACACTCGGGCCTCCTCCGCATTTAGGGACGCCCTTAGCCTTTCGGCCAGAGCGTCAGCGGTCGGGCCACTGGCTGCACCGGGGATCTCCAACATCCGGGCCCCAGTCAAGGTCACCTTTAGTCGGAGGCCCCCAGCGATGCCGAGCTCCCCCAAGTTGACCACCTCCTTCGCCTTCGTGAGCACGTCGCGGTACGTCACGCCCCTCTTTTCCGCGTCCGGCTGTAGTGTGATCACTACAGCTGCAGATTTTGGGGCGCGAAGCCTATCCGCGACGCTACGCTGCTTTTTACGCCGCTTCCTCACTCGCTTTTTGGCCACCCTGGCTGCCTTGCCCGCCTTTTTCTTCTCTCCGGCCACTTGCCATCCGGCTTCGGCCGCAGGAGAATTTAAAGGCGGGGACTTTGAAGGCGGTGATGGCTTATGCCCCGCTGGCACCTTTGCCACTTGTGCCTGTGCAGCCACCCTGCCTGCCTTCTGTTTGGCCGGTGCCGGTTTTTTCCAGAGCCCCCGCGACCCCCCGGTTGGCCTTTCCGGAGGTCCCCGGTTTAGCAGCCACAGCGGCTGCGTACGAGGCCACCTTCTTTTGGCCCGAGGCTATCTGGCTCGCCGCCAGCGGGGGGCGCAAGACGATCCTCCAGGGTGGAGAACCAGTCCTGGAACCTCCCCTGAAAGGCAGCCAGCTCTTGCCGCACCAGATTCAGGAGCTGGTCCTCCGCAGGCAAGGTCTGGCTTGGCCCACGCTTGCTTCCCCCTTGAGGTGCCTCCTTTAAGCCGGCTCCTCGGAGCCCGGCCAGGTCTGCCCGGAGCTTCGCATTCTCCTTTTGGAGAAGCTCCGTGGCGGCTGCCAGGCGGGTGACCTCCGCCCGCAGCTTAGACATTTCGTCCGTCGACGAAAGCCCGCTGTANCCAGCGGTGTCCAGCTCACCGCCGATAGATTCCGAGGGGAGGACCTCCCGACCGAGTCACTCCAGAGTGGCGCTCCTCCTTCGCGGCTCGCTGGGCAGCCGCCGGGAGGCGAGCCCCCTCCCCCTGCCTCCTTCTCAGCCCTTACCCCGCCTGCTGGTGGGGATTTTACGGGCCGAGGCCATCTCACTGTTGGAGGTCGACCCTCGGTCGTCCTCCGGTCTAGGGCGCTTGCGGAAGAACTTAGAGTTCTCCGCAGCAGCCTCGACTCCCTCTCGCTCCGAGCTTGGTGAGCTGACGCCAGATGCGGAGTCAGAGTCTGACCCCACATCCCCCCCACACGTCAGCGGGCTCTTCCGCCACAGTTTGGCCGGGTCTTTCGCGCCACGCCCGCCCGACACCTTGTCAGGCGCTTTAAGATTGTGCCGGATCAGGTCCTCAAAGGACGCTGATCGGGAGCCTCCTCGGCTCATGTTGCCACTGGCAAGCGGTTGAAGACCTACGTTGCCCCCCCCAGAATACGAGGGGCTTGACGCTCCCAAAGGGAGCGTGGCGGATTCTCCATCTGCTGAGCAGCTGGTACCGCCCTGGGGTAATTCTCTTGCGTGTGTCTTACTCATAATTTTTGTTCCTTTTAAAGGGNTCCCCCCCACACACAAAGTTTGGCCGGATCTTTCGCGCCACGCCTACCCGCCTAATAGTTATCCTTACGAAACGTAAAATGTTTGGGCGTCCTACATCATCTCTATACACGCACTCATACAAAGTTAGCGGCACACGCGCAGTGCGGCACGGCGCGGCAGTGCACTCACACTCGAGCGTTTTACAGCTGACTTATGCTTACTCGTTATCGTTAAGGACATTGTCACAGGCTGATATGAATAACTGATCATTGATTTTACCATGTAATTGATAGATATCTAAAAAATCCTTTATGCATGGCCAAAGGGAAAGCCGGTAAATTTATACATCTCGCTCTTTCACATTATTCTTACATTTGCTAAAGATGTAGGTGGTATCATAAAATTGTCTACAGTTTCGATATTTTGCAACAAATCAATGTGACAACCGTTTTTATTTATCTCAGACACGTGGTATGTAACTATATATCTTTCGCGATTTTACCTCCAATCCCTTTGATAAGTTGTGTATATTTACAGTTTATTATTTGTGTCGAAAACATTTGAATCATAATATCTATTTACAGTGATTAAAATTCATTCGTATTGATAGGTAGAAGTACTTACGGAATTGGACTGTTTACACTTTACACTTAACTGATTTACACTATTTCTTCGATCGACTTTCATCGACGTTTCAAAATGAACACCGCCTTGTTCTATGCACTTATTTGCACGCTTTCTTAAATTATATTTTAATTTTGTAAGCACTTCAGTGTCACTTTTCACAATCACAAATACTTGTTAACTTTTTCATTGAGTGAGTTCCTCGACACTTGTTGACTGAGTGACATTCCTCCATGAGCGATTTTATGTGACGCCAAAAATAAAAGCCCAACAGCGTTAAATCGCGGCATGGCAGTGTTTGGATAGGTAAAACGAGGCAACGACTGCCACAGCAAGCATTGTCCTGGCGCTCACTCTGGAACTTACTGAACTCCCGACAAGCTAACGCAAAATTAGATACGAGACAACGAGCTATGGTGGTATGGTGTGGCGTGCGGAAACGAAATCTGACCGAAGTAAATAAAACAACAGCTACATCAGATTGCTACTCGCGGAAGACTAGCTTTTGATGTTAGGTTAGCGGGGCAGCGTGTGTATCGATATTTCGCATGAACGTCAAAGAGGTAGCCGATAAATGCTTTATTTTTAAACTAGCTGATGCCCGCTACTTCGTTCGCGTGTATGTTGTAAAATAAAAAGCTGGCGCTATGATAAGATAAACTAACTCTCAACACCCTGCATTACCTGACCCCTCTTAGAATTAGGAATTTGGAAGAGTGTTATGGAGCACACTGACTGTATCACCTCTTCCATTTAAAATGCCAACCAGTCCTGGTATTTATTGGAAATTAGAAACTTTTTAATGATAGCACTCTACATGTACACGATGTTAGCGGTGGAATCATCTGGAGCATACTAAAAAACCGGCAAAGTGCGTGTCGGGCCACGCACAGTTTTGGGTTCTGGAATTACCACCCCGTAAGCTATGACAAAAAATACAAATTTTACAATGAAAGTACAAAGTTACAAATACATATAGTTTTTAGTCATTTTCTATGTGGTTACTACGAATTTTTACCTAATCACTTACATTATTTAAGTTGGTCGACTATTACTCATTACCTTGTAAAGCCTACCTAAGCTGTGATAGTTTTGCTTTTCAACTCATTATGTATGCTACTACCGTGAAATTTTTCACGTTTCCTAAAACAACCGTTTAGCTGGCAGAAGGGAAGCCTCTTAAGCTTAATATTTTGCAAACGGATCGTTGGATGGAAGAATGGTTTTCGCACTCCCTCAATATTACAAACGACCTATCCAACGACACCCACTATGAAATAGACGATAAACAAAATCTGCGCCACTTTACGTGTCGGGTGCCCTAAATCACATATTTTTTTAAGATTTTATTTTACTATTTTGTTGGTGATTAATTTGTACACCCATTCCAAATTTCAATTATTTCTAGTGCTTAGTGTCTCTGCACTTTACCGGATAACGTTCATCATCATAGAAATAAATTCCCTCCTTCCCCAAAAACATTTGTCAATATTTTGGGTAGTGATGGTTGCCGCTTGGTCGTTGCGCTGGGTCAAAATAGTTCCATGGATACCTACATTAATTTATTCTGTGAAGTAAAATAGCCTAACCATCTGTTTGATTGCGGTGTGTGCCGTCTCAATTTTTTAATAATAAATTGTACTATTTCTGCGTGTTGATATTAGTTTTTAATCTTTTTTCTGTACTTGTAATGTAAGATCTAACTTCTTGCCATATTTCATAATCTCTTGATCAAATGTTTATGCTTTGATCCCCTTGCGAGCGTCAAAACATGCACCATAAACGGAGCATAAATGGCCATATCGTTAGATTACCATGGTTCAGAAGATTTTTCATTGCTTCAAGGGGTGGTAGGACCTGAGTATTTCATATTAATTTCAGCTTGATTCTTCTACGCGATCCTGAGAAAAAGGGTCTTGACAGACGGACAGACGGACAACAAAGTGATCCTATAAAGGTTCTGTTTTTGCCGCCTGAGGTACGGAACCATAAAAACAAACCATCGAACGATTTGTGCTAGTCTTGAAATTACTAAGTAAATAAACTACTTACTGAATCTAGTTAATTCATAAATTATTTTGAACCAGCAACGCACATTGAAAAGATTTGATAGCACCGTAGACTTAGAACATAAAAAAGACACCCCATCACTGAGTTAACTCTTTTTTTTTTGTCCTAGAAGTCGCTGGGCCTCTTTACATCGCGACTCAAAACATGAGATCAAACGCACAACCCGAACAGAAAGTTGACCTGCCAAAGTATTAGTTCGGACAAAATAGCTTTAAGCTAAAAAAAAGCTCTAGTGTAATTTAAAGATTTCTTTGTGATTTCGATATGTGTCTAATAGTAAAAATTGAGTAACTCACAATTATGTTCGTAAATTTTCTGTTTAGTTTCAAACCTTTTCATTCCCTGTGAGCCTATGATACGTCATGACCAGATGTAGTTATTACAGTTGCGGTCAATTATTTTTTTATTAAACATTCAGAACCATTTTTTCTAAGGCATTTACATAATTATTCACTTTTCATGTACCTAAGAGGTATTTTCACAAATAACTAAACATAATGTTTTGGTTAATAGATGGCGCTGTGTGTACCTGCTTCACAGGATCGAATACTCAATATTTTTTATGCAAAATTGCCAATTTACAGAAATTATTCTTGGTTAAACATGTGGGTTTAGAAATACATATACATACATTATGTATGTTAAAAATAACAATGTAATAAAAAAACGAGAAAGGTGATGTGACGATTTCTTCTCCCGAGTCTATTTGTAATGTATTTTCTTCCCACTTTTATTCTACTTTTCTTGATCCTAACAATAATGTACCTACCTACTAATTATTGTCCTCCCCAAACTGCTATAAATTCTAATAAACCCTCGGACATTCACTCAATTGAAATTGACCTTAATGCTATAGTTAAGCGAATTATCAATTAGAATTCTCATTTGACCCATTTACCACTGAAACCTATTCTGTATGCACTCGGCTGAACGGATTCTGGATTCCATACATAGAGGGAATTAAGTTTTCAAAGGAAAGTACTATATCCGCGTGGACGAAATCGCGGGTGAAGTGTTAGTTTACTATAAAGAGTCATTTAATTTGAATCGATCTATTCATCAGATTCACTACGCAACTTATTCTAGAGCCACTGTCATTTTAAACAATTATTTATTTACATTATGTGTCCATGTTTGGGTACAAATTTTAACTTAAGCGGTTGACTGGTCTGGCTTAGAAAGACGGACAGACAGATACACGAGGCCTGTAAGGCTCCCTTTTTCATTTTTACGTATGGTACCTTCAAAACAACAATAACACTTGAAACAACGTTTATTACCCAAAAAAATACTTTACAACAATGTTAACTGCAATATAAAAACAGCATAATTGGTGATAGCGCCCATCAAACATATTGTTAGCGTAGCGTCGACATAGAACAGACCACCCGCGGTCATCTTACTGAACACACGATTCACCTGTAACACGTTCTTGCAAAGATGGCTTAGGCTCTCTGTAAAGAATTTTTTCTTTAAATTATGTGCTATAGTTTTTGCCCGCGATTTCGTGTAAGCATATCCTGTTTTTGCCCGTTCTCGGAGAAATTCCAGAAAATCCTTGCTCTCTTACACTCCCCAAGCATCCTGCATGCCAAATTTAAGCTTTCTACGACAAGTCGTTTCGGCTGTGCGTAGTTTTGTCTGTCAGTTACTCACTCAGTCAGTCAGTAACGGAATAATTTTCTATAATAACATCATATCATGTAAAAGTAATTGCTTAAACTTGAACGTTTAACCGAACTCACACTACATAATATGCGAAAAGTCTAATAATATTCAGTCAATGACATTTGGCTGTACCTGCCAACTCGATTCCCGCCCTTGTATTTTTTCAAATAGAAAGGTGATTTCATATAATAGTATCTAAATAAATTATTCATACTTGGACAGTTCCCGTTCTTCATGAGTTGTATACACGCCGTCTCAGCTTCCTCAACAGTAATATAGAACTTCTCACAGTTAATACTTTGTATTACAACTAGTGCTACGTTTTTTAACAGCCAAATAAATGAGACGAGCATACTAAACGGTGGAGCCTGGAAAAGTAGTATACACATATTTGAAAAAATAAAATAGCTGTAACGATAAAATTAACTATTGAGTTAGAAAGGAGCAGACAAAAGTGACGACAAAATATTAGAAGAAGATAAACTCTAAATATGACGGGAAAAGGTCAGAAGAATGACAAAAAGAGTTATGTAGAAGTTACAAACAATGACACCTAATATTTCAACTCAGCGAATACCAATCTTACAAAATACTAATGATTGTAACAATCCTGATGATAAGATGATAATACTTACACTGCATCCTAATAATGCAAATCGTTTGAACGTGAAGATTGCCACATAAATTAAAAGCAAACTGCGGTCAAATGCTTCTATAACATGGCATAATGTCTGTAAGAGAATAAAATACTATCAACTTTTTCGATTTCTATTATTTTTTTCAAGTAAGGTACGAGAAAATCAGCTGTCTGTTTTTCTCGTACCTTACTTGAAAAAAATTGCTTGAAATTAGATATTTAGATCGGTTTTGTAGATTTCGCACAATATACACAATTAAATTCAACACTCTTTCCAATTCTGTAATTAAAAAGAGTGTTTTATTTTTTTACTTTATTTATTAGGGAAAACAAACAACGACACATTGCATGTTTTAGAAAAAAATATAATAGAAAATGATCAAAGTGTCACCTACAACATTTTCCACGAAATACACATAAAAGATCTTTGCAAAGCATGCGATTGTAACAAAAGGCCTTAATTAAATAAACAAAAAAACATTTTTTTTGTATGGATAAGGATGGAGAGGAATGCTAAAGAATACATGTAATGTTGAGTAAAGAATGATAATGTTGGAAAAGGTATTGAATGTGAGAATGAAGGGTGATAGAGGAAGAAGGCCGAAGTAGACGTTTTGCGCCAACTTCAAGTCAAATAGGACAAGGGTAGCGGTACAAGGGAAACATCTATAAATAATATTAATTTATTTTCGATATTGACTCTACTTGGTTCAAGTATCAAATGAAGGTCGTTTAGCAAATCAGTGTAATTCTGTTTGTGATTATTTTAAACATACCAATACCTGGAATATACTATTATTCAGATTAAAAGCATTTAAAATATGTTGGTATATCCTGAGCAACTGTAGACATTGTTCACTATTTTCCTGTCCATTCATTATCAGAACATCTTTCATCCATTCGTCGAGATATTGTTTTAATAAAACCATCACTCTGATGGAAACCACATAATTGACATTAAATGATATAAACATAAAATCACAAAAGAAATCGAGGAATATCTCGCTGAAACCTGAGTTCGAATACAAAGCACAAAAAGAATCAACTATTGTAAATATCACTACAAATAGTAGTTATTAGTGTGATCCAATTCCAAGTAATAAAGCTTTGGATACTCGCACTGAAGTCTATGCTGCTATAGATAGTTTGAATCTTCAAAATGAGAAAGACGTGTCTTGTCTCATACTTCTATCCGTCATATTAATGGTAATCATTCTGTAGATACACAACAAACTTATGAATAAAGTGAAACAGAAAGATATGAATTGAAGCTTGTTCCCTTTTGGGTAAATACGATGAAATTGTATGCAATATTTTGAAGAGAAAAACAAATGAAGTGCGAAATTAAAAGATGTCGTCATTCTTTGAACTTCATTTTCAAGCCGATTATTTAGGAACATTTGGGATGAAGGCTTTGGAATCATTCTCATTTTTGAAACATCTTCAACTGCCCGTAGTCTGATGGAATGATTTATGTCTGACTCTGCAATCATGTTAAAACGATTTGGTTTTAAGGAAATTAAAATGTACTTTTAACTAGGTTTCTGAGCAAAATGTGTTAGAAAAATAACTTAGAATATGTTCAATTTAAGGATTGGTTTAAAAAAGGTAAAGGTGCATTTATTTTCAAGCTGACTTGATCTGTTTTAACGATAGTTAAAAATATTAATGATAAATAATCCTCCGGGCCGAAATTTGGCCACGGGAAGATGAGCCAAGTACGCAAGAGATATTTTTTATATGTAGTGCACATTATATTTTTCCCAGCCAGGAAACCTAAAGTTTAACAAGCCTGAAACCAGTAAGTCATAGGATTATTTTTAGGCTTTAACTCAGTAAATCTTAGGTTTACCAAAGAAACATGTAAAACTTGAACAGACTCATCAAAAAAGTAGAAGAATTGTTCGTTATGTTTACCATCAAAGATTTACCAAAGAAGTGAGAGAGAGTTTAGGTTCGGACTTTTACCTGTTAGATTGGTAAATCTTAGGATTCGGGCTTTGAATCATTTTGGGCATATAAATGACAACTTAAATTCTGGATATGAAATAGATGAAAACATACAAAAGTATAAAAAAAACTACCAATGTGGTAGTCGGTGCTCTCGAGAAAGAAACCTTACAAAACAAGCCATGTCCAGAAATACTACTTTCAGAATCAAGCTCTCGATTCAGTTGCTTACCTAGAGCCATATAAGGTATTAGTCTAGGCTTATGCCAACTATTACAATGTTACCAATATATTTCTAATAATCCATCTCTTCCAACAGCTATTCACTTTTATACTCAACACTGTCAATTCACTCTTCATTTATCAGACACAATAATTAATCATTCATTATTTTTACCCTTCACCTGCCAACAATTGTCACAACAAAGCAACTTTCTATCTAATATCATCTACCGAGAAATAAAGTTGATTTAATGAAGTCTGGTCGATTAAAGTTAGTTATGAGGTACAATAAACTGATATTTTTTTTGCAATATCTGCGGAACAGGCGCTATGAAAGGTCCAAAATAAAATACAGAATGTTTTGTCTCGAAAAAACGTTTATTACTTTTTACCGAATGCTTCTTTAGTCAAATGGTCGCAAGAGCTACTTTAGAGCATTCAGGTCTTGAGTTTGATTCCTGGATCGGGTATCTGTCTAGCACTTTATAGAATACAGGTGTGATACAATGTTAGTAGCTTGGCATAAACGTGAACTGCCACAGAAAAACAGCATAAGTAACGATTACACCCATCAAAGACATTGGTAGCGTAGCGTCTACAAAGACGCGGTCATCTTACTGAACAATCGATTGGACTGTAGCACGTTAATACATATTATATCTTTTTGACTCTCTGAAAAACAAAAGCTTCTTTCAAGTTCAAATTATAGCACCAAGTTTCTGATTTGAACAAGTGAGGTGTGGGTCGTTTTATTACGAGTGGATTACATGATTGTCTGACAGTTTACCCCTTTTTTATACCGAGGGGAAATCCTCATGACTATCTGTCATGTGGATGAGGGTCTGTCAGACTCTTACTGACTAAAACCACCCCGGTGTTCCATCTCCCACCTACGCCGGAGATCGCGGGTACGGATGCGACTTCCATCATCCCCGGCTGGTGCCGGCCCGCCTCCGCAGGCCACCTTGCGTCAAATACAGAGAGAGAGTCAAACATGTCACTCCCCATCAGGTGTTTGACTCTCCCCGCTACGTCAAAGAGGGGCGCACGGGAACACCATGCGCCGCCACCTCGGGTCCGGATGAATGGGGGGCGACGGACATCCCCAAGTCCGACAAGGCAGTGTATGCCCTCCTCCAACGCCCGATGCGCCTGCTGCGGGCCGGAAGAGCGGTCGAGTTTTCCCTCTCCCTTTCCGCAGCCTCCTTCTGCGCGATAACTGTCTCGCAGAAGAGGACCACTGCGTCCAAGGACTCCTCGCCGCTGACTATAGAACAAACTACGGCCGGCAGCGAGAAGTCTTTACGCCGCGAAACTTAATGCCGCGATGTAGGATTTGTGTGATATCGGGTCTTTAGTTCATATGGGGGGTCATAGATGTCGCAACAAATACAGTTACACTCAAATCTGTTTGATCCTTTCCTCAAAAAAAAACTCCTTAGAGCTTAACCTACATGGCTCTCGTACGATTTCACTTATTCATGTTTACCATTGCATACATTTTAGAAGAGGCTTTGACTTCTGAGTTTGTTTCGGTGTTTCTTCTCTAGTAAGTCAGGTTGGAAACCCGGCCTCATGTAGTTTAAATTGTCGAAAAACTATTTTTAAATTACCTATTGGATTTGAAAATTATTTATCTGTTATATTTTCAGAAGTTAGCCATAGATAAATAGTTTGCAAAATTGGGGGTCAGTCACATCTACGGACATTTTGAGGTGTACCTGTAGTAATTTAATTCAAATATTTCTTACTTGGACAGTTCCTATTCTTCATAAACTGTATACACACCGTCTTAGCTTTATCGACAGAAATATAAAAACCCTCACTATAGATACTGTCTAGAATAACCAGAATTAAATTCTTAGATAGTAAGAATACATCTAAAGAAGAGTACGGTGAGACCTGCAAACAAAAAGGTTTTATTATTTCTATGTAGGAAAAGCCAGCTTGCTTATGAATGACACAAACCAACATTGTGTCGACCACCTATAAATATGGTTGACACAATGTTAAGCGTCGTTTCTACTTGCGACTGATAATATTATATATTATGTACCTCGGTAAGCCGTAATGTAATGCAACTTGCATGCGAGCTGCAATCAACGAAGATTATTATATTTTGTCGACGCCCAAGTTAGGTTTGAGGCGGCCAAGAATGTCAAAGCCATGTACCTATATGTCACCGGAAAATTGCAGACTCCGTAAGGTTGTAATAAATCTTTATTAGATTACAATTTCTCAATAGATTATGAAAAAATCGTTTAGTATACAATAAATCACATCCAAATTCAACAGTTTCCATTATATCCGTGTCTTTTAAGAAAAAAATAGTTTACAATTTCACGAAATATTTTACAATCTTACGGCGTTTGCAATTTTCCGGTGACATAAATATTATACAACATACTTATTTCGCAATGTGATTTCCTGATTAGATTTTCCGATTAGGAATTCAGATTCGGAGACCTGAATGCTTGCCTTGTATACAATATGTTCAACTATATGCTCCTTGGGATCATTGGAAAATCTAAAAATTAAGTACCTATTCGTATACATTTCACTTCCTTCTATGACAAATCTTTCAGTATACAAGCAGTGCGTTTATAGAATGCATTACCCATAGAATTGAGGTGTGCTCAAACATTACTTAACCTAGATGGTTCTCATAAGATTCCACTGATACGTGTTTACAATTGCATGGATTTTAAAAGAGGCTCTGACTTTTGAGTTTGTTTCGGTGTTTCATCTCTAGTAAGTCAGTTTGGAAACACCGGCCATATGTCGTTTAAATTGACAAAAAACAACATAAGAAATTGGTGAAGGAGCATTACTTTTTTTATTTTAATTTTTCCGCTCCTTTCTGAATGATATATTTGACATTAATTAATATATCAGTTGGTATTGTTTTTATGTGTGCTAGCTTACAAGTAGCGAATTATTAAGTTTTATGTTTTTACGTGTTACCTTTGTTGTATTGTTTTCTTTGTAAGAATACTGACTACTTACATATCTTTGTATAAGTGATAGTTCTTATAACTCAACAGACAGATGTGTTGCTGGGGAGTTTGTTGCGCCACTTCTTCTTCCCAGCTAAAACACTAGGAAGTGGTGACGGGCGGGCGTTTTGGGGGACTGTCTTTATGTAGAACTTTGACGTTCAAAAAGTGCTGGCACTCAGCCTAATTTGAATAAATGACTTTTGAATTTTTTTAATTATTTATTTCTATTATTAGACATAATTTATATTATGTCTAATAATAATTAGTATTATTTAGAACGTTTGTACATTGACAGCCCATTGTACCAACACTTATTTTTATAAAACTTTGTCCTGTTCTTATTATGAGGTGTACAATAAAGTATATAATTAATAAACTATTAAACTAGGCGCACATGTTTAAATATTTTCCGAACGGGCAAAAATCTGACGTTCCTTCTAAAACAAGCCTTGGTTAGAAGAACGGAAAATTGGACATCTCACGGAATTCCGAAGCTCAATTCCTAATCAGGAAACCGATCGTATGCGGCCGGCTTTAGGGCTCAGAATGCGGCTTTTTTTCATGGCCATAATACGTTGTGACCGTTTTCTTAAGTGCTACGACGCGAAATTCGTGGTTTTGAATCGCGAATGCGCGATTAAATTTCTTTGTGCATAACATTTATATGTAGGTAAGATACGAACTTACAACAAATTGAATAGAGATGCTGCGAATAGTTGTTATAGCGAATAGTCGAATGCCGATTAATCACCATTCTCTATGGCGAATAGTTCGCCATAGAGAACTCGCCATTATAACTCGACATAAAAACAGGAATATAAAAAATACTTTACATTTTTTTTTATTTATTATGACACTTGTTGCATCACAATCTGCCCCCTTTGGACTATAAATATTAAATTATTAATGAAAAAGCCTAACTAATTTAGTTCAATTAACTTTGATTTTATAAAAGGTGGCCAAATCGGATGTTTACAACTTTGTTTTGCCATCATTTGAATATTCGGCCAAATTTTGCAGATTTTTGTTATCCTTTTTAGAGGTCCGTACCCAAAATCAAAATCAATCAAAAGTCATTTATTCAAATTAGGCTGAGTGCCAGCACTTTTTGAACGTCTAAGTTATACATAAAGACACCCGCCCGTCACCACTTCCTAGTGTTTTAGCTGGGAAGAAGAAGTGGCGCAACAAACTCCCCAGCAACACATCTGTCTGTTGAGTTATAAGAACTATCATTTATGCAAAGGTATGTAAGTAGTCAGTATTCTTGTCAAAGGGTAACCAACAGAACCGTATTACTAAGACTCCAATGTCCGTCTATCCGTATGTCTGTCTGTCAGCGGGCTGTATCTCAATAACCGTAGTAGGTAGCCGTTGTAATTTTCACAGAGTGTGTATTTCTATTGCCGCTGTAACAACAAATAATAATAATGAAAAACACGTTTCTTGTATGGGAGCCCCCCCATACAAGAAACGTGTTTTTTTTCGGTTTGTGACCCGGAAGCCTTCGTGTGAGAGTCCGACTCGCACTTGTTAACCGACTTCAAAACAAGGAGGAGGTTCTCAATCCGTCGGGACCTTTTTTTTTTTTTTTTTTTATGTATGTTCCCCGATTACTCGAAGATGGCTGGACTGATTTAGATTATTTTTTTTTGTTTGATAGGGTATACTTCCCAGGTGGTCCCATGATCATCAAGTCAGGATCTGATAATGGGATCCTGGAGAAATAGAGAGAACTTTTCAAATTTTATAGGCACACTAGAAGCGATTTGGGTAGTTTTTGGAAGAGTACTTTCTCGGAGTGGTTTTATTTCAATTTGTTGAAGATCTGATGAAGAACTTCGGAGATAGGCAACAGAACTCCTCAATAAATGATAGCAAATTTACTGGGATTGCTGAAATCTCATGTCTGTCTATTGTTTCCACCAGTTCATAACATAACATCACGCTGGTACGCTGTAAAGGGGTAAGCACATGCGTACCACTAAAAAGTGAGAAAAATAAAACTTTTTACAAATAAATACAACCGACTTCCAAATAAAAAACACAACAAAGTATAAAATAACTTTAATTTCGGAAGTCGTTGTCAAAAAACGAAAAAACAACAAAAAACACCGACTGCCGAAATTAAAGTTATTTTATACTTTGTAGTGTTTTTTATTTGGAAGTCGGTTGTTTTTTTTTTTAGTTAAAGAGGTGTGACTTTGTTTTTTGATAATTTTAAGGCCATGTTTTCTGTGACTATTTCAGTAAAGTATGATAGTGCCTATAGACACTATTTTTCGGTATTCAACGAATAACCAAAAAATTACGAGTAATGCCAAATACCGAATAATAGCGAGTATTGGCGGCATCTCTAAAATTTGCAAATAATACTGTTATGAGGGAGATTAAAATAAATGAATCAAAATGTTATACTTCCATCGTTTTGTAATGGAGCACTTTTAATCGAGAATATACATAATAATTTCATAAAATAGTAAAATCCGCATAAATTTTACAAGTAGTTGGCTGAATGTCTGTAAACGTAAATGGATCAGTTTTATTTTCACCGATTTTATTAATATATGTATTTGGTGCTGTCACACTACTGGCCAAAAACCTCCCCAAGTCTTGCCAGACACTCTTCTCCCACGTCGTATTGAACCCCCAAGGTACGCGTACAAATGATCCTGCCTCTCTGAGAATGTCCTCTTTCTGAGCCGGCCTCGACCACGACTTCCATTTTCAGGAACCAGAGTGGGTTCCTTCCTCATGATCTTAATCTAACATTTTATATTGAAAAGTGGTAAAATCCTATGTTGATTAATAAATTAAAAAATAATGTGAAGATTCTTCTGGAAAAATAAGTACATGATCTGTTTTTACCCGACTACCAAGGGTAATGTTTTATCATTACATTATTGAAATAAAAACTAATGATTATTACTCTAACCCGAAATATTAATTTTATATCAAGTCTGACATACTCACAATATTGATTGATGATCATAAATCTCTAGGAATATAAAACATTTTAATTAAGAATAACTGAATTTACTTAGTCTCTTTTTAACTTACAATAATGGGGTAACTCCCATATTGGAAATATTTTCGATTGGTCGGTTTTCCTGACATAATGTTTTTGAAAAGAAGGAATAACAGAGTTATTGATCTCAATGATCAAATAAAAGTTTTGTCGAAAAACATCGTTGATAAAGATGTGCAGTCTATGTTTTTACCTTTCACCCTAATCTGGACCATTCTGTTAAATCCTAAGTATCGCATAAAGAATGATGTCATATCTCCAAATAATATCTTCAATAAAATTCTATTACTATGTGGAACAGCCATATGCTCGACTTTCTATTTGTTTCGATTGAATCAGTTAGAGAATTTGAAAATATATTTTTGATTTCAAAAACTCTGATAAATTCTTTGTTTTACAACGGCTGCTATAATTTTTGTGGATTTTTCATAAATTTTTTGGGTCATCTGTTTGAAACGAAAAGTTTTGTACAGTTCATTTTGACCATTCAAGAAGTTCATAGATTTAACAATAACGAAGTGAATTCGAAGAAATTCATAAGTAGTAACTGGATTAGTGTGTCTGCAATCATTGGCACCTATGTTATCTTCTGCATTTGTTACTACGTTTTGTACCCAAAAATGGTGTTCTATGCCATAGTTGGTAAAGTAGCATTAATACATTTTGACGTTAACATAGTTAATGCAATCAGATTTATGAAGTTACTTCAGATTAAAGTTGTTGATTGGAGTCATCAAGTTCTACACTCTGTCAAAGAAAATCAAAATGAATTTTGTCGCAAGAGGTTGTTACAAACCTATCGACAGAATATTAAGGAGTTACCAGATTTATATAAAAATGTTTCAGCAAATGGTAAAGATATTTATTATATATTTATATTTATTTCGTATTACTTAAACTATTTTTAGATTGACAGATAAAATTAACTTAACAACAGACGATGGCCCGTAATGTGCCCAAGGGACTGGCGGGATTGACACGTTGTTTGGCAATACTTGGCCGCTGGCCAAAGTAAAAGCCACCCATTGGGCCACGGAAAGTGTCAGCCAGCTATTTCGAAATTTCAATGAAAAGGCTGTGAGCACAAGAGTCCCATGGCTTGAAAGTTTTAGCTCCAAACGGCTCGAAAATATAACCAATAAGTTTCTAATCCGACAAGCTGTCATCACCGTTGGCGTTCCCAGTGGCAGCAGCTCTCTTGTCGGTTGATGTCGTTTAAATTAGCGTGCGACGGAAAACGGCCGACACTGTGACTGCAAAAGAGGCCGTAGTGCCTGAGGCTGTTGACAACTTCGCCACAGTGCTAGCAATGAAAAGAACAATATGGGGCTCCTAGACGTAATGATACAGCGAGGCGGAAAGTGTTCTCGTCGAACTAAGTGTGTAGGTTCGACGACGGTAGTGCGTGAAGCCAAAGACCCGAATCCGACTTTCCCATAGCCAGCAGGTGCGCTCCCTCAGTATTAGTAGCAGACGACGTCAGTAAGTTGTTCTGTAGTACTCTGTAGAGCGGCTCGTCCCATCTTCTCTGGGAAGATGGTTTGTCAGGTTGGTCAGTATTCGAGTAAGCGAGTTTCCAGGCATCGATAGCATCTGTGAAGCACGGCACATCAAAATCAAACAGCGTGGAAGCCAGGATATTCCTAATTAATTTCTCAGTATCGTGAACCGAGGACCGAGCCGTTGGGCACGCCACTATTGCGCCCCTCTTTGAGGAGTGGCTGGAGAGGCGCCACGGCGTCCTCACCTTCCGCCTGACGCAGGTACTCACCGGACACGGCTGTTTCGGGAGGTACCTGTTTCGGATTAAGCGGGAGGACACGGCCGGGTGTCAGCACTGTGATGATCACCCGGAGGACACGGTGGAGCATACGGTGGAGGTCTGCCCTGCTTGGGCTGAGCACCGCCGTGTCCTTGTCGAGGCGATCAGCGGCGGCGACCTCTCGCGACCGGCCCTGGTTGAATCTATGGTCCGGAGCGATGAGGCTTGGGAGGCGGTCACCTCCTTCTGCGAAGCAGTAATGCTGGCGAAGGAGGAGGCGGGCCGCGCGAGGGTAAGGCAAGGCCTTCGCCCCGGATATGGAGCAGCGTTGCTGTGCGACATAGTGACGTGACTGCTGCTATCTCACGTGGTTGATGGATTGATGAATATAAGATAATTTACAGATGAAGACAAGAAGTTGTGCAAGAATGTGAGGCGCGTGTACCGAGCATCGTTCCGTAAGATGCGTGTCTTTCGACTGTTTTACGTAGACGTGTGTCTTTTACTACACCTGACGGCACTTCTCACTAACTATACCATTGTATTGCTGCAGTTCGCCTTTCTGTAATCTTAGTACTATTAAAAGATAAGTATACAAGTTTCCTTTCTGTTCGTATCTTAATTTTATTGAAATAAAATACTACGATAAAAATTCTTCCTAAAAGTTTATTTTATTATTACAAATAAGTCATTAATTTTGTTTGACGAACTAACATAAATCAATTGAAACACAAAGTAATTTAATAAACAACTAAAAATTTTTGAAAGGGAACCGCTTATCTTGGTATGGTCATGTGAAGAGGAGGGATGAAATGCACGTAACTAAAAGAGTTATGAATATAAATGTGGATGGATGGACAGGGAAAGGGAGGCCAAAAAAAAGATGGATGGATTGTATTAGGAGTGATATGAAAGAAAAGCGAGTTAGTGATAGCGTGACGGTTGATAGGACAGAATGGAAGAAAAAAACGTGTTGCGCTGACCCCAAGTAACATGGGATAAGGGCAGGAAGATTTGATCATACAGAAGTTTTGTCGAACAACATTGTTGATAAAGCTGTGCAGTTTATGTTTTTACCTTTCACTTTAATACAAACTATTCTGTTAACTCCAAAGTATCGCATTACGAATAATGTTATAACTCCGAATAATCTCTTTCATAAATTTCTGTTACTGTGTGGAAAAGTCAAAGTCAATTCATTTACTTCAACTAGACCATTAAAAGGCACTTTTAATGGTCTAGTTGAAGTAAATTCACTTTGAACGTCAAATTTACAGTTTAAAATTAAAATATAAGTGACTCTAGTTGTCCATTCGAAAAAAGTAGATTCATATGGAGAAGAACGGACAAGAAACTCCATATGCATGCTTGTGTACTTGCAACGGATTACTGGGATAGAAAATATCAAAAAAAATAAAGCATTGTAAAAATGCAGATCTATGGCATAATTTACGACACAATCTATTTTATTTGCAGTTTTTTAATTAATTTTGTTATTAACCTTTTTTTAAAATTCTATCTAATGATGTCGACTCCAACCAATTTATCAGAAACAGTTGGATCAGTGTGAATATGATTGTGGTCGCCTATGTCATTTCCTTTGTTTACTTTTGTGTTTTTTTTCATGTTACAGTCGATTTGATGGTTTTAATCTATTTTGACGCTAATATGGTTTATGCGATAAGATACATAAAGTTGCTACAAAACTAAGTTTTTATATGGAATCATCAGGTTCTACACTCATTCAGAGATTATAAATAATAGAAACCAAAATAAAACGTGTCCTAAAATACTTTTGCAAACCTATGTCGAAATTATAGAAAAATATTTTCAACGAAATGGTAGGAAACAAATCTTATTGTTAGTTATCGTCTTTACAACCAAAGTAACAATGTGACATAAAAATTACATAATAAACTTGATTTCAGGTCTTTTACTACTCGGTTCAAAATTTGTTTCGTTCTTTAGTTTTGATTGAGACACTTATTGAATTTTATCAAAAATTTACCCTAGAAATACAAGTACGCACAAAGTATTTGCATTTATTTCACGATCACTCTAAGCATTTTATTTTTGCTATTTATAAACACTCTTCCAATAAAGGTATTGTGTATGTTTTTATTATGTTTATTTCAATATAAACAATTTTTTTTTACTAGTATTTAGGCACTGACATACTTCGTAATTATTTTCATTTGGATGGTCAAGAATTTGGCCTTAGAAACTGCAGTGAGTATGAAACTACGTTCTATAAAACTGTGGAAGATTCTCAGGACACATGCGCTAATATTCTGCTGTCAAATAGTACTAGTATGTGAGATTATAAGTTGTTTCAGCAATAACGTGGTTGATGGATTGATGAATACAAAATCAATTGCACTCTCGCACACGGTCATCCGAACCCAAACTAGGCAGAGCCTGTACTATGGCAACCAGACAACTGATAAACATACTTATATATTTCTAAATACATACATATTATACACAAATTACACCCAGACACAGAACAAATGATCATGCTCATCACACAAAGATTTGTCCTGGGTGGGAAGCGAACCCACGACCTCCGGTTAAGCAGTCAGGGTTAGGGAGTGCAATCTCGGTATTGCGAGATCTCGAAATACCGAGATCTCGCACTAATTTTGCAAGATTAATCTTGCACCAAAAACCGCTCGCGATCTCGCAAGATTTGCAAGATTGGACAGCAACGCGTTCCATGACCATTCAAGAGCGCGGCCACTCTCAAACTGAGTGCCGCGAATATGACAAGAAATTAATCTCTACGAATCAGGCGGGGCAAAAGGGCAGCATTTGCAGTCAGTTTATCAATGCTTATCATCAGTGGTGACAACAAGTGTAGAAGCTGAACGGGCTTTTTCTGCTGCCGGGTATATTGCCCGAAGCATCCGAAGCCAGTTGGCTGACAACACGCTAGATATCTTGTGTTTTCTAAGTTTTTTCCAAAATAACCATTAATTTTATTTAATATATCTTTCAGTTTTTTCTAATATATATCTTGTTTCATTAATTCGCTCTTAGAATAATAACTTTACCAAGTTTCAATGGAATATTTTTAAAATTAAATCAAAAACTTGTAAATTTGCAAGATCTCGCAAAATACCGAGATCTTGCGAGATTAGACGTCTTCAATCTTGCAAATACCGAGATTGAAGATTTAGCTGCAAGATTGCACTCCCTAGTCAGGGTCACTAACCACTCGACCAACAGGCCAGTCAGAATGTGAGGCGCATGTACCGAGCATCGTTCAGTAAGATGCGCGCCTGTTGACTGTTCTACGTAGACGTATGTCTTGGCATTTGGCGGCCCTCCTCATAACCTATACCGCTGTATTGTTGCAGTTTGCATTTCTGTAATTCAAGTACTTACCATTAAAGGTTTGGTTTGCAAGTGTTTTGAGGTTATTCCTTTCTTTTCTTAGAAAATCCGAGTAGATAGAGTCTGGAAGGATCTTGACTCTACTAGTTCTGCTACTCGATACTAGATAGCGCTAGTAGTAACTAATTTCGTTATGTACCCGGCATTAATTCTGGCGCGTAACAATACGAAACACTAAAATTTGCTAAATTAATAAGATTTACATTGTAAATTAATCAAAATGTACAAAAATAATGATTATAAATAAACAATAGTGGTTCAATAAAGTGAATCTTTTTAAAATCAAAATAACATGTCATCATTTGTATTGAAGAAGACAAACGGTTACTATTATTGAAATAAGTTGCCAAAAATCAATTCGTGTGTACACCGAGAACTCAATAAATCAGGTTTTGATTTATTAGACAACCATTTATAGAGATAATCACTAAAATTATCAATATGAAAAACAAAACAAATCTGTATTCATAGTTATAAGAACAATAAGAATAAATAATTTAGTATCATGATCTAACATGTTTACACTTACTGGCATACAAATATTTGAGAAATTGTTTACAAAAACAACGAATGTGATGTATTTATAAAACTTATGCTTTGTGATACAATCAATAATTAAGTTATTATATAAATTCAATTTCAATTACACTAGCAAGTCTTTCAGGTACATCTGTATGCTTGCACTAAATATGGTAAAGTTGGTACTAATTTGAAATTTTAACAATATGTGATAAAGCAATTTAAGTAGGTAGGAATAATTAAAGTAATCAGTAACCATATTTGTCTGTTACTTTTTTTCATTAAATTCATTAACACTATAAAAACAATTACCAACCAGCCATTTATGTAGTTTGGATTTAAAATGTTTCAAAGGCAGTTCCCTTATTTCTTTTGGTATATTATTGAAAATTTTTATTGAAGTGATGTGGCTATTTTTATGGCATAATGTGCTTTTATGTGTTGGCATTCTTATTAGTGTAGGGTTTCGACGGGTATATTTTGAGTGTAATTCACACGTTGTGAAAAACTTTGAGTGCTCCGTAACAAAAACACCGGCTTGCATTATAAAAAGACTTGTTAAGGTTAGAATTTTTATTTTTTTTGAATATAGGTCTGCAGGATGTTAAAGGGCTGATTCCATAGATTGCTCTTAGGCACTTTTTCTGTACGCGAAAGGCATCATTTATATTTGTGGAGTTTCCCCACAATAGGAGTCCATATCTTAATAAAGAGGAAACATATCCGTGGTAAGCAGTTAGAGCAACTGCTTCACTCGCTATACTCCTTAAACGTTTAAGGGCAAAGACAAATTGATGAATTTTTTTGCAAACGTATTCTATGTGTAATTTCCAGTTACAATTCTGGTCGAGAATAAGGCCAAGAAATTTGTAATCATTAACTCCGAAGATTTCTTGTCCGTTACAGGTAATTTTAAATGTTTTAGTTTTAGAGTTGTAATTTTGAAAGTTTATGTATTTGGTTTTATTTATATTTGCACAGAGATAATTGTTTTCGAGCCATTTTAAGACTTGGTTTATTGTTTCATTAATATTTTTTTTTATGGTCTAATTCTGATTTATTATCATTCGTAACTATGACTGATATATTGTCAGCAAAAAGTAATGGACCAAGAATACTTCCTTGACTCCTGACTTGGTTTGACTGTAATCGGGACTGTATGATGTGGACTCACCATTTTCGTTAGTTGAGTTTATTTCAACTTTCTGCTGACGGTTAGAAAGATAGCTAGCTATCCAATCATTCACTATTCCTCGGATCCCATAGCTATTGCAATTTTGTAAAAGTAAATTACAGTTTGTCAACTACTCACAATTGTAATTGATAACCAACTCCGACATATATACAACGGAGAAAGAACCTCCGTGGTGTTTTTAAAAAGTGTGACGTCATCATAGCTGACGTCACAAATGTCATCATGATCACTTAGTTTTGGTTTTTCAAAAGAAAACTTCACAACTTGTTTCAAACTTCGTTCATTCAACGAACAGCGTATCGATGTCACAGAAAGGTCCGTACTGTCGGGCGGCTCAAGCGTGAATGCCCGAACGCCTTTTTTTTGTGAGTGGCGTCTTGCAGTTCAACCTATAAGGTTACCGACTGCTTAACCGGACTTGCCTGTGGTGGCCTTAATATAATATTAAAGCCAGGGCTTATAAAAAACCTACGAACTAAGCGACTACACGCTAAGGGCACCCCCTGTGGGGTACCGGCCTCGGCTTAGGGCGTCGCTTACCTTGGCGATGGTTAAAAAGCCTACTTTTTTGTGGAAATCAATTTTGTAATGGAACTGGATGTTGAGCTACAAATAGGATGAAAAAAAGATAATTGCGTGCAGCTGGGATAAGAGCGTCCTATTTAGCAGAGGGACGTATGGTGATAAGTAAATTGATAGAATAGAAAATTAGTGTATAACTAGAAGTCTTCTAGTGCCACCGGTGACTCAAAAATCAAAGTCAAAGCATTTATTTCAAATAAACCATTATCAGGTACTTTTGAATTGTCAAATTCAGTCCGTCAAAAACATGAAGATATTTGCACGTTCCAAAGCGTAGATCTCTATCGTAGTTTTGCGTTGAAATCCCCCTTGACCACGGTGAAATAATTTTTATGACCATGCATGCCTCAGGATATGTCCTCATACATGATCTTCATGATTTCGTCGTCGGGGTGTGTCGAAGTTGGGGCGTATACCTGTTTTTACCGTGTGTACATTTAATTGTGTATTTTTACCGTGTGCCTTAGAAAGAAATTAGAGCACGATAAATGGCTTTTTCTCGTTATTCATCCCCGTTTTTGCGAATGCACGAACTAGATGTGCCTTCTTTAGAGAAAGGATTATTTCATCTCATTTTATTTTTTTGCTGTAATGTCATACAGATGTTGAGAAGAGGTTATGCAAGAACAAAAAACGCTTGCAACGAGCGAGATATATACGTAAAACTGGATGCTTGTCGGATATTCCACGTCGATACTTCCTTACCATTTTTTTTAAGGATGGGAAATCATCACATAGTCATGTGATGATTTCCCGCCCGATTTCCGCCCTTCCGCTCTAGGTGGAGCGGATGGGCGTGTCAGACTCTTTCTGACTAAAACCCATCCGTGTTCTTTCTAAAGCCCTTCGCGTTCCGGGGCCGTGGTGACTCTTTCGAACAAATTCCGCAACCCTGGCAGGCTCTGGCATGATAGCGTAACTTAACCTAACCTACTTTTGTACTAATGCAGTGTCCGTTTTAGTAACTTAATAAAAATAAATTATGAGATTTTTTTATTAAATAATAATGTTATAAATTATTATTTTATGAATTACTTTCACCATTAAAGTTATGCACATTTAAACACAGACACTTAGAAGTTTAATTAGTTATTAATTAAGTATTTTTTTAAGAGTCTCTCAGCGCATAATAAACTCTCAAGTCATACTTGAGAGTTTATTATGCGCTGAGAGACGTTACCGTGCGCTGCAATTTATTTAGTAATTTATTGAAATGCTTCGTGTACGTTCATAAATCCGTATCTATCTAAACAGAGTTTTAAATTGAAGTCGTAATATCATTCTAGCGACAATCCATAACCACCATCATCATATCAGCCGAAAAACGTCTACTGCGGGACATAGACCTCCCCCAAGAGGGAGAGGGGGTTTGCCATAATCGCCACGCTTGGCAGATGGGTTGGCAATCGCAGTTTAGCTGTTGCAATGCAATGTACAAATAAACCTGCTGCCCATTTTCAGGTAAGACCCTTAGTCGCGCCTTCGAACCACCATGCCTCATTGGTTGAACACTGATTAGCAGAATCTAAATTCAAATTCTCTACAGATAATAAGAATCTGCTTACTTTTATTAAACGTTATCATAATTAAGGTTATAAAGTTTTTTCAAGGAGGCTAGAACTTTTTTAAAAACGTTACACAACCATTAATCAATGTGACATTCGAAATTTAATATTTATGTGGAATAGATTTAAATTTTATGTACATTCTTACACGTGGAACAACTTCACCAAATTTAATCATCTTTCAAGGACACATAGTACATTAACTCAACGTTATACTTCAAATTAACTATAAATCCAATAAGACGGGTTAATGTTATTTATGGAAGATATCAAAGCTTGATCTAATAATATTTGTAAGATCCACGGACTTTTAATTAATTTGTGTTCAGGTGTATTTTGGTGTACAATGAAGTATATTTTAACTAACAAAATGAAGTCGATGAAAATAAAAATTATTTCCATTCTAAAATGTCCTGATGTGGAAGTTTCAAATAACTTCATAGACAAAGATGTGCAGTCAATGCTTTTTCCTTTGAATGCTATGCAAACTATTCAGTTTTGTCCGAAATATTGCATGAAGGATGATTCTATTACTCCAAACAGCCGACTATCAAAGTTTGTCTCATTGTGTGGCACGATATTTTTAATATCAATTTTGTTTTACAACTTCCATTCCCGGTTTATCACCTCTTATTCGTGGAATTTTAGTGTTGCAACGTCGATCTTATCTGTAACTGACTTTATTATTTACAGTCTTGAATTTCTAATGAACTTTATTGTGAATATTTTATATACACAAGAAAATGTTTCTTTCGTTTTAAAATTTCAAGAGGTTCATAGAAATCTTAATAATAAGACTAGTTTTGAACTCTTCACCATCGGTGGTTGGATATATGGCATCTTACTCTTAGTAGCAAATTTTAGTGTAGCTACTTATTTCTACATGTTTGCTCAACGACCCATTCAGCAAATATTGTATAGTTTTATTGCAACAAGTTTTGAAACAAATATAGTTTATGCTATTCGACTCATTCAGCTGTTAAAAGATAAAGTTGATCTATGGAACATTCAAGCTCTTCAATGTCAAAGGATGGGGGATAGGAACAATTGTGGAAGGATGTTTCAAGATTATGTTAACATTTTGGCCTGTTATGATATTTACAAGGTTTCCTTTCAAGTAATGGTGAGTTACGAGTATATACGGCGTTTTCTTTTTATTTGCTTTAAATTTTATTGCGGAATGGCTACCTCAAGTCATGGATAACGATCGATTTTGTTATTATCATCATTAGCTGATAGATGTCCACTGCTGGATATAAGCCCCCCTGGGTTTGCCATAATAGCCACGCTTGGCAGGTGAGTTGGCGATCGCAGTGTAGCTGTTACAATGCACAGAGAATGCTGCTGCGCATTCTCTGGTGAGTCCCTTAGTCACCTCTTACAACACCCACTGGAAGTGATGGGATGGTGCTATTATTTTACTTCCGACAATGGTGTCGGACTACGTATGGACGTATAAGACTGAGAGACTACATTTTTAGTATACGCAAAAATCAAAATATGTTTCGAATATTTTCAACTAAAGAGTCTTATTTACAAAATTTTAAGAACGTTTCATAAAAACTCGAATTTTACATGCAACAGGTATGTAATTTGTGCGTTTTTATGTAGTGTTGTTTCAACCTCTGGCTTCTGAGTGAATAAATTCTAACGCAACCCGTGCCGTGCCAGACAAAAAAAGATTCTTCTGTATAGCGTATGGACGTGTTTACATCTACTGTGATATAACCGCGCAGACGCAAACAGACACGGGCCGTGCCCAGTCAGTATTTATGAAAATAGTCTGTTGGTGTCGGTCACGGCACGAATCTGGCACGCTCAATGTCTGTCAAGCTTATTTTTAGTATACTACTACTAAGATTAAGCTTGTTGTAGTTGTAAGTAATTTAAATATTAATCTTCTATTTAAACTAAGCCCAACTATTTTAGCTTATACAGAAATATAAATTCGTCTACATAGCTGTCATGCTAAAGACTAATTTATACTAATTCTTTGGGGATAGAACGAGCCAGCGGTCACGTAAAGTTTCAATCATTCGCGGAAAAAAAAAAAAAAAAAAACCTTGAATAAAAAAATAAGCTGAATGGGTTGAGCAGTTCTCAAGTGGTGATCTTTCATACAGTTGATCTTTATTTGGCAAATCAGATAATCCATCAATGAGTCAGTTTCAAAAATCTCTATTGTGAAACTGGCAGTGCTCTACACCTTTTTGAAAACGAACGAAATAGTTGAATTTTATTAAACGTGTGTTGACAAGTGCTGCAGGGCATTTAGTTATTGGTACAGCCAGTTCGAGTGTTAGGACTAGTTTGCAGACACTCCACAGCGCAACTATTTCCATCAGGCTTTGTGCCCAATTGTNACCCTAAACGGCTGAAAACTGTTTTTACCTATAAGGCTAAAGTGTTTGCGCCGTTTAAGGCCTCAGCGACCACATGAATTGTTGGCATAATGATGACGTCTTTATGAAGTTTTACCAACTAATTAAATAATTTACAAACCAAATAAAATTATTTTTCAGATTGTGTTTCAAACTACAAACTTAATTTATCACTACCTTGGAGGTCTTCAGATACTTATTGACATTTTGAAATTTTCGACATTGACTGGCCTCGATAAGGTATGTACATAATATGTCGTTGCCATATCGTAGAATTGGCCGTTACATGATGTGGTCGACAATTTCTTGAAGTGACCTGCTAAAACTGACCATATCGATTAAACGTCAACGTTTGATGATAGATATGGCAATCCACGTTTGGCCATATCATTAATGTCTGGCCACATGATGAAATTACAACTTCAAACTTAACTTGACGACGACGGAGCCCCGCTGCGTGCGACTCCTATTTCTGTCTGCAAGGTTTAAAGGAGCCTTGTATGAATAGTATGACGGGAGCAAGTTCGCTTACTCACTCTAACTCCCTATCCTTGTCAGGGTGCCCTAAATTAGGGCACCCTGACACCCTGACCCTTAATACTAACCTGAACTAACCTCGGCCACAACATGAAATGGCTGTTTTTCAACAGCTGGTGCATTATCATTCGCTTTTTTTATCGGAATAATCGTCCGCCGACATGATGCGTCAAAAAGATAAAACGATATCGAGCGCCTGTTACAGTGGATAATGTAACAATTTTACGAAGTGATCACTAATGTTGACCATATCAGAAAGTAGCCGTAAGTTCTGAAAGTTCATCTCGACAAACGCTGAATTATTCATTGGTCTGAGCAGGCTATAATTTCATGAAATTGCAAATACCCGCTGCCCACATCTGCTGCTCTTTTGCAGGGTTTCGTATGGAAAATAGAACTGTGGTTTGGCTTATGGGTTTTTAAATTGTTCGCATTACATATCGCATTAAACCTGTCCTGCGAGAAGTTCTATATGGCCATGAATAATGTTCAAGACTCATGCGCACAAATGTTGAATTCGAATTGTACAGGTAAGAAATACTATTTCTGTACTTTACATCGTGGAATGTTTCTTTTTTGTACAAAACTAAAATAGCTTTTCCAAGATATTGAATTTATTATTTATCAAAATTGTTAATAAATAATAACCAGTTTAAACCCATCTTTTGCCTACCTCTGATTGCAACTATGAAGTAAAAAACCCAATCTAGTTTAATAGAACATACATGCATGTAGTCATTTAAATGTAAACGTATAACTATGTTTCGGTGATTTTACTACTGAATCACAAGCACAATTATTATACCTAGCTCTATAATAATTTACAGATATTGAGAAGCGGTTATATACCAATGTGAAACGCCTGCATCGAGCGAAATTCGACAAGTTGGATGCCTGTCAGATGTTCTACGTTGATGCTGCTTTACCCATCAGTGTTATTGCGTTACTAGCCTACTATACTTTTGTGATTCTGCAGTTTGCGATTTTGAAAACACCTGTTGCTTAATAATAAATAGGGTGTCCCGACACTTCACCAAAAATTTTTTTTTTTCTTGACTTGCAACGATTGGCAAATACAACAACAAGTTTACCAAATAATTCACCTAGCAAAATAATTATCCGATAAACTTTTTAAAGGATTTATTATTATTTTTTCATTTTAGTTCATAAAACAACGTTTGGAATAAAGACAATACACATATTGGGGTACGTATTGCAATATCTAAAATTAAAAAAACTATCGTAAAATAACCTGCGGTCAAAATCCCTAAAATCTAAATACCTAACCAGCTAACACCTACCTACGAATTACTTAAGTTTAAAATACTGATTGGACTAAATATCTAATGTTTAAAATATCAACAGTTATTACACCTAAGTTTGATACACCAACATTTCAAATCAAAATAATTATACATTCATTAGAATAATTGTACGTGTTGTATTCATATTCTTTTTGCCTACCAAAATGGATAAATGCTCACCAAATCTTGTTTTCCTGAAATACAATGTTACATCTGTTACTAGGTGTTGAGTTCCGGACGCGGAGGACGGTCAGCTAATAATTAAACTTGATCTTATTGTGTATATCAGTAAGGTC